>QLPD01002506.1:0-16495 GCA_003314085.1 Hymenopellis raphanipes
TTTCCATCGTCCCCATCAAGTTTAATGTGTGTCTTCCATGGCCTGCACACTGTGTGGCTACACTGACAACACATGTCGTGATCAATTTGAAGGTCCTGTTGAAGGTCGCGGAAGGTGGGAGACGACTTTGTTGTGAACCAGCTGGAACGTTTCGTCGTTCGGTAAAGATAGCGTATGGGATGAGAGGCGAGGGCGCAAATAAAGTCGGGGATTGAGTTCGACATGGTGGTTTGGAAGGAGAAGAAGTCCGATCGACCCAAACAACAAAGAGCCAGATTGTTCCCACGGGTAACGTGACTCTGTACATTGTTCCTCTGTATTTGACCACCACCTGCTAAATCTCACCTGATTGCTGCACACGGCAAGCCAGCGGCACGCAATGTCATTGTACAATGAACAATGGCTCTACATCGCTTGGCACAACGCCATCGACTGTGGCTTCTCTTCTAACGCTCTCCTCAATTCCTCGTTAATTTCGTTTCACCTAATTGCCTGGTATGTTTCCTACGCGTCTACCTCATTTCTTCTCCAATCTGAAACCGATGCAGACCGTCTCCACTCTATGGCAGAAACCGGCGCACCAATGCCCTACGATTATGACATTTTTGCTGGCATTTCGGGCCATGTTACCTCATTCTCCCTGGTTCCCCTTCGGCGTTCGGACCTCAGTTGGAGCGAAATGCCCCTAGAGACGCTTCACGCCAGGGTACTAGGCGAGCATTGCATGCACTGCCTCTTGCCATCGAAAGAGCATAGGGCGACCGGGAGAACATCAGGAAAAGCCCAAAAACCGAATTCCAGTGAGAAAGGAAGGAAAAGCCTGCTTAAGATGATATGAGCTTGTATAAGGGCTTTTATGTTCTGTAAGTGTGATGAAGTCTATAAGCTTCGATGCGTGTACCCCCAATTTACCGCGACCACAGCCCACCTTATCTCACCTAAGCACACACATGGGAAGTACACTAAGGCAATTTAAGTCATCAGCTCACCTTATTGAACCATTATGTATCGATTAAGACACCCACACACTTATCCTTGGGCAAAAAGGCAATATTGGTGATCCCAAGCAATTCTTAAGAGTGCACAAATGTTGGTTCAAATCGTCTCCATATCCAGTCGCAACGTACTCAAATAACATGAAGGGATACAGTACATAATATGCGCAGGCGGAACATGTACAAAGGGGGAGAGGAAATGGTTGCCCAGCGAGGAAGTACCGGTAACAGTCGAGAGCCTGAGAGACACACAGTCGATACTAGAGAGATGAGGAAGAGGCAACCAACCAACAAAGCGAGCATACTCAAGTACATCCATTGGCGTTCGCAGTCTGTTTCCATCGTTAACAAGCAAGACCCAACAAGAGGCAGGAGAGACACACACCTCCAGAAAAAGCATGGACCAATCACAGCGGCGACACACGCGCCGGAACATCGAGTTGTGACGCTGGGTGGGAGATTCTCCATCCATAGGTCGGGTAGCGGTGTTCGTCTTCAGGATGAGGAATGGCGGTATGTAGCGCGCGGTGGCGATAAGTAGCGCGGCGGCGTTAGTGCATGTTGTCCACTAGGACGGTTAGGTGAATTCCATAACGCATCATCCTATGAGAAGACGGAAGGATACGAGGGAGGCAAGTGGGACATGATGATGGAGGAGCAGAGCAGAACGGCGGAGTTCGAATGAAAAAACGAAACCAAACCTACACGTGAATCGTTGATGACGTGATTGCGCACGGACCAGCGGGACTTCAAACAATTACAAGTGCACCACGATGACCATCTACCTGCTCTACTGCCCCGTCGCGTTGACAGTCCAATCTTTCTCTCTCAGACTCCGCATGGATTTCTCCCATTCTGACACCCCGGAATATGGCGCAGGGCATCAACGGAGCATAGGTGCTCGTCTTCGCGACAGTACCACTCCTCGACGGATTTTCCCATTGTAAGCTACCTGGGGCGCGTGCACGGACTCAAGACACTGCTGTGACCCTCGCATCACTGCATTTGTTGCCTTTTGGCCGGGATGGCGTGGTGCACGCATTCCCCCGTCGTCCTTTACCTTCGCTACCCGCGCCATTCGTTACCCACGCCCCCTCACCACCTCGACGTCACACTTCCAGCATCTCATGCACGCTAATATCCCCTGCGCAATTGCTCGGAGGCCGCCAACGGGCATGAACTATGGCTCGGGTGTAGCGGTATACCGCGGTGTTGACAATCGGATCCCGTATTCGTCCCGCGGGTTACCCGACCCGTCATACTGCGCATTGCCCGCCATCCTGTGCTACTGCTTAACATTGCTATTGTGGGATACAACTTTTTTGGGGCCTTACCTTCCGAATATTTAAGGATCAGTAACCATTGAACCTCAAGCCCGCACATCTTGACTTATGTTCACGGGCGTAAGTATGGTTGTAGCGTGGGTGTGACATTTCATCTTTGGTAAGTGAGTTCAAGTAGATATGAGTGAACAAGTTACTTAAATGACCTTAGAGTGAACTTATCTAATCTTACAGGACCTTATGTGCAGCTATAGCTTTAAATGCATGTACCCCCGATTTATTGATGCTCATCCAGACATACAGAGCTTGCTTTGTAGGATGAGCCCAGATTCGCTGAAATTCGTGTTTTGGGCTTTTCCTGATGAATCTGGAGTCACCCCAACCTAACCTCCAACAAGGTGGCCCGAAACCTCAGTCTTCTGGAAGACTACCAGCCATCCGACTTCGCCAAAGCGTTAAACATCAATCGCGACGGAAAGTCTTTTGTGTCCGACCACATCCCAGCGTTCCAACCTCCAACTATGGTGACGCATGGGGATTATCCTTTGGCCTTCGTTGTTGAAATAGTTCCCGCGCATCCAAAGCGTCTGGCGTCGGCCGATATAGGTAATACGCGGCCCGTTAAGCAACAAAAGACATCGACGCCCAAAGTCTTCCCAGTGGAACGATTAGGGGACTCCCGCGTTCTAAAGACGGCAGGCTCAAAATTGGTGCGTAGTGCTTCATTAAAACATGTGTCATGTATCTGACTAACGTCGTCAGAAACTACCGCCGCTTTCTGAGCCCTTCTCATCATTGTTCAACCTGTCCGCGTGCTTGATCGTCGATAGCACCTCCGCCATTGCCACTCTTGAAGATCACGCCAAAACTCGCAATCGGGACGGCGTTTGGGGTTGTACTGTCCACATACCGACCAGTTTCCCAAAATTTGTTTGGTTAACAATGGTGGCTGAATACTACGATCTACTACCTGCAATCTCATATGAGGATTCATATGCCCACTTCGATATTCACCAACGGCCGGACTTGAGGCCTTGCAACCAGTCGTCTCTGGTCCTCATCTTAGACCTGACAGCTATAAAACCTCGAGCGGACTTCGAGGCACTCTATAAAGAAATATCTTATTTTGTCACGTTGCAGTTGAAAAGGTTCATGCGTCACTACTCCGAGAAGTTCTTCTCGAACGCGAAGCTACAACTGGATGGCCTACAGGCCCATGAAGCCTTAGACGTTGTTTTGGTGACTAATTAATATTTCTTGCGCGACGTATGGCTGAACAATATCTTGCAGAAACTCGTAGAGAAGCATGATCGGACCGTATTCGTTGGTTTTTTG
Source organism: Hymenopellis raphanipes (assembly GCA_003314085.1). Classification (NCBI taxonomy): domain Eukaryota; kingdom Fungi; phylum Basidiomycota; class Agaricomycetes; order Agaricales; family Physalacriaceae; genus Hymenopellis; species Hymenopellis raphanipes. The sequence continues at coordinate 3,614 of QLPD01002506.1, forward strand.
GAATACGACCTTCTTGCGCTGCAAACTTGGATGGACTACACTCTGGACCTACTCCCTAGTCTTCCTCCACTGGACGTCATCTATCACGCCAAGACCTGCTTTCTCCGCATTCATAATGTCATACAGGTCTACCGACGGGGTCCAAATCCAACAATCACTCGAGCACTGTATGTTGGTTCCTCGAACTCGTTTGCCTATGCGCTTGGGAGTGCATTGGACCTAGAGGATATGCCGGAGCTGGCCTCCTCAGTTGCAATGACAGCACGGGACGTGGAAGCTTGTCTTCGGCTTTGCCTTCCATCTTCGCGACACAGCGAAGTTGATGACTATCTCAGCACCATCAAGAACATAGCCGGAGGTTATTGTTTTACTGCAGATGCGTCGCCGGAATGTAGAAACCTATTCCGTCCGCAGGATGTTATGTCCTGTCTTACGTTGGTACAGAAGTCGAAAGATATCACGAGGCTTGTCGCACTATCTGATCGTCAACACGACTATCACGCTTACCTCAGAGTTCTAAAGAGTTTATTGCACATATCTTCCACCGAGGACCGCAACGAGGTTGTGTCTCTCATTGTTGAGCATGTCATCGAAATGGATGATACCACGCTGCGTTACAATGTTGATGTACCCGTACGACGGGCGGCAGCAGACGACACAAATGCTGCATTCAGGCAATACCTTGGTTCCACGAATCAGGCCGCTCAAAAGTTGATGGTGACTCTGGGGCTCGTCACATTTCGACCGGAGGTATCAGAGCTCTTCGGTACTGGTGTATCTGCTTGCGCCATTCCAAATGGCGCTCTTGCAAGCAAGGTAAGTGATTCACTACTACGAACTTGAGTTTTCTGCCTCATGATTATTAGCTCTCCGCCGATCTGCGGACAGATGCAATCACGAGCGAACATCTTATCAAGTTTGACGGTACAAAGAAATGGTTCACTGGCCTCCTTTCGACCTGGTCAGGAAGGCGTCGCGATTCCATCCGAACTATCGAGAAGATCCCAGAGGCTGTTCTCCAGAACACGCTGGAACTCTACGTCAATATGAGCAGTGGCATCACTGTCTTTGGACCGACACCTGACCGCGCAATTCAGGAAGTCCAGTTAATTGCCGACAAAAACGCAAAAGGCGAAGTATGGAGAAATTTTGCGGACATCTTCGTGCTTCCCCGGGAGCAGGAGAAGGGCGAAACCGACGCAGAATTTTTTAAAGACCCGACTCACTTGATACTTTTCGTCATCGAGCTCAAGAGCCTGCAGCTTTACTTTCTGTTCTGGGGCACTTTCGGGCGTCCGCCGACGGCGTCAGACCTCGTCAAATTCCGCGATCGACTGCTCGAGATTTCGGAGGCTTGTTGGCAAGCTCTCATTGACAACCTTGACCCCGTCGCGCCCGACCTAAGCCCGCACCAATATGCGAGGCGGCAAGACGAGAGGGAGAAAGCCAGGCCCAAATTCGACAGTTGTAAAGATTTCTTGAAGTGGGAGGGCGGAGCTTGTACCCTTACCGTCGAGGACCTGCACATCAAGATGTTAACGCACAGAGTTAGTGTGCGCGACTTTTTATTGGAAGCGCGGGACCAGTATTATCGGTACAGCAACATCGCGGAGAAAGGCACCAACAACCGTCAGAAACAGTACATTGACGATGCTCGTGTTCGCTGCGACGACAACAACGCCCTGAAGCACAGGATTAAACCCATGTCCATCGTGCTTGTTGGAGGGTTGATACCTCTTGTCGATGATTCAGCGCCAGAGCGCGAAACCACCCTCCATTATTCCCGCTAGAAACGAGAAACGACTCGATTTCATGATTGCTGCTGTATGTATACTTTATTTTAACTATGTTTTGTATGCCACATGTTATGCCCTATGTTCAATGCTCATCTTCTTTTCTCATTTATCATCAATTTATCACACTGGTGCCTATTGATATGGATGACGCGGACCTGGAGTTCCGGACCAGTGACGAGTTTGCCCAGTTGGCAGCGGATGGCGATCACTGAGAGACTTAACATTCTGTTTCCATACCAAATGAGTAACAGGATGTGCGTCGACAGGCTCCTACAGGCACGGCAATGTTTAGGTGCTGTTATGGATGTTGGATTCGCAGGAGTCTGCGATGCCCATCGGGTATCGGCTCGGAGATTCCTGCATTGACTCACTCAACTGAGTCCACAACCTTGTTATGACTTGATTTGACTATGGACTCGGAGATCCTAACTATTTAAGTAGACTACTGGTGGTTACTTTTCTTTTCTCACCCTTTACTTGTACACAACTAAACACACATTCCCATTAGCTGTTTACACTTTTTGTACTGTTTCTTAGCTAGGAATAGACGTAGCAATACATATTTCAACATTCCACAGTACAACGCGCCACCGTAACTTTTGCCTACTACAAGTTCCAGCAATCGAACCCAAACTATTCGCGAACACACGCGAAGCACTCAATTTACTCGACATCTATAACAGGTGCATAAAATACATGCTCAATATATTACAGATAAAATATATCGCTCTCGTCTAAATCAACCGTCGTCTGCGAACTGGGTGGAGTCCCAGGATAAAACAAAGGCTCTGGCGCCTTGCCTTTGCTTCCTCGTCCGCCGCCTCCCCTCCCTCGACCTCTACTCGTCGACCCTGCATTCCGCTTAGTGGTCCCCGTGCCTCTCCCCGTCTTCGCTTTCTTATTCCGCCCACTCTTCCCAGCCAAGATCTGGTCAAAGAGGTCATCAGGCATAGCCCCCCGCTCATCAATCAGCTCCACCTCTCCACCCATGAAGCCGTCAAGCATAGCATTGAATGCAATATCATCCCCGCCGAAGCTTGAATGCGAAGGGCCTTTGCGCTTCCTTTGTCGAGCACGCTGCGGCTCTGGGTCCATGTCCATCATGTCAAGCTCCTCCCGCGTTCCGTCTATATTGGCAAAATCATCGTCGTCAATCTCTAGGACATCGTCATCATAGTTGGGTCTGGATGTCGAGGTAGAAGCGCTTCGCGTTGGGGGAACATCGTCCAGAATGACGATGTCGTCATCCTCGTTGTGGTCGTAAATGCAATCGTTCCGTACAAACATCTCGTCGTCCGGAAGGTCGGAGTTGGGATCAGGGAATGTAAACCACAGTAGACCATCGCCTAATGTTGTTGCGGGAGACCATCCCAACGTTGATGGCTGGTCATACATTGACGGATCCTGGTGGTTAATTAAGTGGTACGGCGCCGATCGCGTTGGCTGGAAATGATCGTTTGGCGCTCTCTGAGGTTTAGGTCTAGCTTGAGATTGGCTTCCCGATGGTCCTGGTACTGGAGGAGATGAGAACCTCGGCGTGCTTGACGTAGGTCGCTCTTCTTCCTCGCCGTCATCTCGTGCTCGCCCCTTGCCTTTCCCTTTACCCTTTGCATTCTTCTTCCTTTCCTTCTCCTCCTCAACGGCGGCATAGTCCTCCACCAGCCCCGGATGCACCTGGTGCATAAGTCCCGCAGGGATCCACATTCTCAGTGTGCTATCCGGGTGCGCCGTTTCCTTCTGTGTCTCGCCGCGAATACTCGAGGTGCCGTCGTCATAATGTATCCCTTTGATCCCCTTCTTGGCGAGTTCGACCAGCTGTATGGGACAAATCTCGACACGGAACTCCAAGAGATTGTCGGTTGAGACATGCCGACGTGTCCCGACAATCTTTGTGATGAGTGGATTTACGTCGGGGATGTAGCGGGGTTGTGACTGCGAAGCCGATGTATAGGACTGAGAGGGGCCTTGATTGACAAAGACATCCCGCCGCCTCTTTTCAACATCGTCGGAAGATTTCGTAGTCATAGTGAGATACTTTTGCACCAGGGATGTGGGCGTTCCCACAGCATCTTGTCGCGAAGGCCTTAGTAAACCGCGGATGATCCTGTCTTCTTGGCCAGAAAGAAGTCTCCTCTCCTTTTCCTTAGCGTCCGCTTCGAGCGCCGCCCGTCTAAGCACGCGTATTACCGCTGCCTCCCATATATTCGTTCGAAAGCGCGAGATAATCAAAGTCCGAGTGCCCCATTCGCTAAAGTTTGCTTCGCAGAAACCAGCAAGACCAGTAATGTTCAATTCGCCACTATCCCACACTCGCGCTGTGTTTGGGTGCCGAATGGGAGTGACGTACGCATCAAGGATGGCGAGATCGGGAAAGGTATTCGGAAGGACTAGCGAGGCATTGCGTCTTCCTAGCTTGCCGCTGGAGTTAGTGTTGATTTCGGTGTTCATTCGACGTCGCCACTCGGGGAGAAACGTGTTAATGTTTCGGGACTCACGCTGCTGGTAAGCGCGCAATAGTTCGTCACCGTAGCCAATTTGTGCTAGACCACTGGCAATCTTAGGGCCGCATCCGCGGACGCCCTACGACATATGTTATTTTGAAAATGAAGACCGCACATGAACATACCTCGTCGTAGTCTCCGCCACATAATAGAGCAAATAGGATTAGGCCACCCCGCGTTAAGCCAGTTTTACGTTGGATGGCATCGGCACTATAGATATTGACGTGATGTACACTCGTCTTGCCGTTCAGGTCCCGGGCGGGATGCGCTTGATTACCAGAGATAAACATACTCTTGCTACACCGACCATGTTAGTGTGCTGACATGAAATAAATGGCCAACTTACTTTTTGATAACCGTCTTGGCTCCAAAAAGAAAGGCATCGACATCGTCAGTCATGACGGCGTCAATTTCACCATTCGCGTTCATCTGAGCAAGCTCTGCTTCAGCCTCGCCACGGGCCATAACCCATTGCCAGCCGAAATGAACTATAAGCTTCTTCATGCCTTCGGTGAGGTGATGGGAGCCGGCTTTCCCCATTTTACTTTTACGCTGCATGAAATAATTTCAGAATGAATGATAGATACACGCGACCGTTGTTTGGCGCACCTTGACTTTTGGCCGCTCGCGTCCGTCGAATACAAATATTGGGAGCACAAGGTCTCTGGCTGTAACAGAGTCAGAAAGTGGGCGCCTTTCCAAGATATCACCGACCAAGATTCTTGAGCTTGAACAATAGGTTCCGCAATTCTGGATTCTCGCCAGTGTCGCCTTGGGTCTTGGACGTAGACGCGTGCTGGTACCAGATGCTGGCGTCAATTCCTATCCGGTACGCTCGCCTAGCACAAATTAGACTTATTTGCCTTTGAAAAAAGCAGGGTCGCACCTTCCCGACGCGTTCTTCTCGAATCCATCCATGGCACATAGATGGGTCAACGAGCGAGACTCGCCGGCATCGTTGATTTCCTGGGAAATTTGAGACAGTGGTATCGCAGAGAACAGCAGGGCTTACATCCCAGAGGCCTGGCACGCCCATTGGCGATGATGGTGGTTGTTGGTAGAGTTTGTTGGTCCTTGTTGACGCGATGCGTCCTTTGTTAGCACTGCCACCGGCCTTTGATCGCCTCAGTGCCAGTGGCACAGATGTGCCACTGCTAGGCTACTGAAGAATGCGTTGTACGTCCTGCCATTAGTATTTTACTGTTTGTATAGGCTCTGGGTGCAAATTCCTTGAGGCATTGGCTTGAACTTCAGGCTTGGTATTGGTGCCAAGTTCTGTGAATTCGGTGAGTTGGATATGTTTATGCTATTGGGCGACTAACACGCGTCTTAGTTTCTCTGTAACACTGTCTACCCTCCTTAGGCCTTCATCCAGATTCATCTGAATAAGTATCGCTGTTCTAGCTCACTACTAGAGACGGCGGTACGTACTGCCAACTGTCATGCCCGCGGAGGCGCGTCTCATCAACACTTTCAGTCCTTCTACGTGTACTCAGGCATCCAGGCTGCTAACGTCTGAGTATAAAGCTGTGCGAGGACGAGGTATCGCCTTCAAGTCGACGAGGTGAGAGGCACTTCGAACAGCATGAGTTGTTTCTGAATAAGGATAGGTCTGAAACTAGCCTTCTCCATAAATGCGAGATGACGATACATCAAGTGGGGAAGGATTGGTGATGGAAGCCCTTGTCTAGTCGCGTCCAATCTCATTTTGCTAGGAACAATCCGGCACCACTGGAACATCAAGCTTCAAGATCTTTTGTTATTTAGCTGTCACCCAAACGCTGCCCTGCGCCCTCGACATGCTCTCCGCGGTGTACGGGCGCCATCCAAGCTCTTCGCCAACCGTGTCCTCCCGACGAGGCTAACCGGGAGTTTAACCGTGCGACGAATCGGTCTTCGCCTTCCAACCCGGAGCTCCATTTTGAACACGGCTGTAATTTTCGGGAAGTCTCAAAGACCAAGACGCAACTACAGGTCGATGCGTATGGATGTGCAGGATTCAGAGCAAATTCAGAGCCCCCTTGACTTACCAGGGTCGACGTGTCCGATGCCGAAAGATCAACCGGCAAGAATCAGAAATAGGAGCGACCAATCATGCCGCTTGCCCACGCGTTGTTCTGGCTCGCGTGTTGCGTGTCTGGGTTCCTGCGCCGAGAGGCCTGCGTTTCAATTCGGAAGAGCCGTGGATGTCTGGCTTATATAAAGCCACATCTCTGCCGTTCTCCTCCATCTCACCCAACGCTCAATGAGCCTAGTCCACGCTAAAGCTGCACCCCTCTTTCACGATATGCTCGCTATCATCCACAGACACCCTCGTGCCGCCATCATGACGGGCGTCCTCGGCTTGTCCGTTCCATGGGTTGTGGAGAATTATCACAAGTATCTCAGCCTCGGCATTGGCGGCCTCCCATACAACCCTCTCGGTTGGATGATCTCCACCTTCTTCAAGCCATTCGGTCGTGAAACGCTCAGTGTCCAGCAGTACGAGAAAGACCAGAACCAAGAGACTTGGCTTGATCCGTCAGCGATTCCAGAACGTCGTGGATCGCGTCCAGTGACCGGCTGGCATTTTCTCCCTCATCGCCAGATCAACCGTCTCCCTGATGAAGAGATAGCTGCTGTACGTCTTGATCATCTTCGCGTCTCGCAATTAGTGACCCTTTTTGCAGCAACTAGATGCTTTATTCAAGAAACACGCCGAAGCCAATCCCACCTTGGTAGAACTCACCATCTCTCCCCATGAAAGGCACGTTAAAGGGATGCTGGTCCACTCGTCCATCACACCACACAAGACCGCCGCTATTGCTTGGAACGAGATCGGACATGTTCATCCCCCAGACCATTCCATGCACGTTGTCCTATCGCCTGCAGACTGTAAATTTGGTACGTCCATACCACATGAAGGTCGTCCCCATTTCTGATTTGAGTACCAAATAGTTATCGAACATGGATGGGGAGAGCGCCACCCTCTCAGCGGCATACGTGGTGTCCCTATGCCAAAGGAGTACTTGTTGATCTACGCTCCTCGAAACCAGGAGGAGTTGGATGTTTTGGAGCGTATCATAGTCGCCGCTATTGGATTCATGACGAACAGCCGGGAAGTGCTATAATTTGGACTATCATTTGAGACTGTACCACTCATTCATTATTTTTACCATTATCTGTAACATCACTCACTTGAATTTGGATCATCTTTCGAACTGTGATTGAACGATTGCTTTGACATGTTGTCATTGTTCGCATCCCACCATAGGTAATTACAAGGATCAGCGCCGCCAGATGCTGGAACGACACTAGGATCTGCTCCGGATTGAACTTGTACAAGCGAAAATCAATGAGCGGACTAAGCGAGGTCATAATATGATGGTACACACGAATAACAGCCACGAATGTTTTCAAGCATACCCTAACGGTCGTGTTCATCATTGCCGACTGGAGTCCTGAAACAGCGGCGTACATCATGAACAGGTAACCGCTTCCAAGCAATTACAAGGACCATCGTGATCCAGCCGGGGCTGTTCGCGTCTGAGCTGGTCGAAAACACACCAGGTGGGAGACTTGCAACGCGACTTTCCAACTGACAGATATTCCAGGCCTTAAGAGATGGGGTCCACTGCGACGTACTTGCCGTCGGGATTATACGAATGGAGTGATTCTGAGACTTGAGGGCAGAGTGGCTTTGGTCAATCCGTAGAGCCAATGAACAAGGAGTTGTTTGTAGAGAACCGCCTTTAGTTTTCATAGTGAAGAGTCTGTAGAGTTAGAATCATTAGATTACACAGTAGCCTTTAGTAAGTCTCAACGCTGCTATACTCTGGGACGACACTAGGATCTGCATCTGATTTGAACTTGTAGCGAACTAAAAAATCAATGAGCGTGGGCTTAGCGAGGTTAGATTGATTATGCTCACGAATAACGTGATCCCCAGCATCGTACACATCGCCAAAGTAATCCTCCTTATGGTACGCTTTCTTCGGCCAAGCTCTGTCGTAGTCGTCGTAGTCATCATCATCATCATCACCGCTATCATCATCCTCGTCCTCGTCGCCGGTCTCCGAGTTCGCTCGCTTCTCACGCTCCTTGACGAACTGGGGAAGCTTTATCGGTCGATATCCTCGAGGATTCCCCATACGGTCCATGAACCTGCACTCCGTTACGGCCCAAAGTGTGTTCCTTGTCCCATCCCAAGCGACGTCGACCACGTCGGTGTTTCCAGTTGCGAGTTCGTACACCATTTGACGTCCACGGACATCCCACACCTTGATGACTGCTGCTTCTCCGCCGCCACTAAAGATTGCTATACGATTTGAGGCAAAGCGGAGAGAATAGCGATAACAAAAACTTACTGGGCACACCATCTGGATGGGCCAATGCGACAGTTGGCGTAGAAGGGCCATGGCTTTCAATCGTCAGAACCGGTGAGAGTTGGCGCGTATCCCACAGACGAATATGTCCACCGATACATCCAGAAACAAACACGTTAGGAGCTGTGAGTGGATCTGTAGATAAAGACCGAGGATAGCCGCCCTCTCCGAGGAATTTGGTTCCGACTTTGCCACCATGCTCGACGTCGATGGCGATCATTTCGCACTTCTCTTTCATCACCGTGATCATTGCATTGGATGAGGAAGGATGGGCTATCCATCTATCGATGTTCCAGTTCTTCAGCGTGCTCTCCAGTGATACGACCGAAGTCGGGAGACTACCAGGGGAGGATTCAACACGTCCCGTGTCATAGGAGGAGCTATAATCATCTTGAAGGGGAAGCTCTCCTCCGATGAGTTCAGAACCCTCAGACCCATGGGTCGGTTGGCTATCGAGGGCCCAGACACCTAGTTTCCCTTTTCCTGCTCGAACTAGGTTTCCATTAGAGAACGCATGGATGGGACCTCGGAAATGGTTGGAGGCCATCGTGTAAATGGGTAAGTCGTTATCGCAATTGAAGGACTTGATGCGTTTGTCGTCAGCGATGAACAAGAGTCGTCGCGACTCCTCGGTGGTAATAAAAGGAGCGTAATTCGCCAAACCAACGGGCAGCCCGTGACATCGAACTTTTCCATCCTCTGAGAGACGCACGAAAGCAAGACCAGGCGTGTCGTCGTCCCATCCCGCCGTCGCGATGTAGTTGTGTTGGGCGGATATGCAGAGATTGATGGGAGCCATCACCGTATCGCTGGACACCTCACATCGGGCTTCATACACTGCCTGAGCCGCCGCTTGAGTGTACGGTGAAGACCACGATGAAGGAAATTTGGCGTTGAAACGAGAGAGTAAAGTCGTCGACTGGTGAGGTTTCTGCACTGCAAGTGAATCCCAGGATTTCCCAAACATGCCTTTGCAAGCATTGGTACTCAACAACTAGGATATTGATGGATATTATGGCGCTTACCGGCCTCATCAGCTCCTCCTTTGCTTGTCAGTAATTCGGCAGCCCAGGACATGGTGGATCGAATTCAAGTCCCTTTGCCGCTGCTTCTGCCGCTCAAGTTTTACGTATCAGCTGTCCATGTCCTATAATTCAGATCACGCCTGGAGTTCGAAACGAGAGAGGTTCGATTGCGCTAAAATGAATCAAGCCGGCAAGTAGTTAAATAGCGAGGTAGAACATTTGTCATTCGATTCACCAGCGGGCACTATACGGAGGCACGACACTAGTATCAGCATCAGGCTTGAACTGAAAACGAACTGCAGCCAAGTGAACAAGCCGGACAATAAAACCAAGGCAAATTTACGTACAAGTGGCGTGAGCCCCAATGTTGAAAATATCACCAAAGTAGTTCTCGCGATGATAGGCGTTATTCGGCCAGGACCGGCCATACACAGGACTATCCTCCTTAAGACGGCTCTTGATGTATCCCGGCAGCTCGACACCGCGATATGGATCATGGTGAGGATCCAAGTAACTGCATTCCGTCGCAGCCCAAAGCGTGCTTCTCGTGTGATCCCATGCAAGGCCCACGACCTGATTGTTCCCCGTCGCGAGCTCATACACCAATTGGCGGCCACGGACATCGTAGACCTTTATGACCTCCGCTTTTACACTACCGCCAAATATCGCTGCAAATCGTTAAGCAATTCTTACTTGTCATCTTCAATTGGCAGACTTACTCGGAACACCGTCTGGATGCGCCAGCGCCACGGAAGGCATAGCACCGTGACCTACTTCCATAGTAAGCACGGGCAAGGGCTGTCGAGTGTCCCACAGCCGAATCTCGCCGTCCTCGCAGCCAGTTACGAATGCATTCGGCGCAGCCAAAGGATCCGTAGAGAAAGTGTGCGCCATTCCGCCTTGCCCGATATACTTGGTACCGGTTTTCCCTCCATGCGCGACGTCGATTGAGATCAGCGCACATTGATTTTTGGCGGTAGTTATCATGGTGCCGGGAAGAGAAGGATGCGCTACCCAATTCTCGACATCCCAGTCCTTCAAGGCGGAGTCCAGCTTCACTTTCGAAGACGGACTGCTACCAGACGAAGGCTCGATGTAGTCCGCGTCGTCACGATCACGACCAACGTCCATCGTCTTTCCAATAACCTTCTTACCATCTGGCCCATGGGTCGGTTGTTTATCAAGCTTCCAGACGGCAAGCTTGCCTTGACCTGCACGTACAAGCTTTCCCTGCGGCAGAACAGCGATGGGCCCACGTAAACTCCCCGAGGCCAAAGTGTGGACGGGGAGGTCGTCATCCCAGTGGAAAGACTTGACGCGCTCCTCGTCCGCCATGAACACGAGTCGCCTGGGCACATCCGTCGTAATGTATGGTGTAATCTCGTCGAGACCAAGTTCCACGGAGTGACACTGAGAAAAGCCGTCTGCATCTGACAGGACATAATGACCAAGAGCAGGTTCGTTGTTTTTCCATCCGCCTCCAGCACAACTGATTACCACGCAGTTGCTGTCGGCGGAAATGTGGATATTGGTAGGGATCATACTGCCATTGCTGGATATTTCGCAACGCGCTTCGTACACAGCCTGAGCCAGAGGTGTAGTGTAAGGCGAAGACCAAGGGGCAGAGAATTTATCGCTGAAGTGAGACAAGAGCGTTGTCGAGGAATGCGGCTGCTGAATGGTCTTGTCCCATGGTTTTCGGTCACCGAATACCTTCCTCCTTGCTTTCTCTGGCATAAATCGTTACGGCTTTTGGACGTGGCAGATGCAAGTTCCTGACCTTTGGCCTTTGCTGTTGTTGCATTTCCTATAACAAACCTTACGAACATCTCATATTGAGCTTCAGCTGGTTGGCCACAGTATATCAGCTCTGTTGAACTTGAAGGAATGTAACTTGGACGTACTCATATTGATAACTGGCTCATTGCTTTCAATGAGGTCTCCTTCAGCGTGGGCAAACGAGTCAAATTCGCCGCCCTCAAAGATCCAACGAGGCTCATAGCTGCCTCCCGCGCCGTTGTTCGCCTTCACCGCTCCGTTCACGATGGCATCGACGCGCTCAATAACTTTCTTTGATTCCTTTTCGTCCGCACTCCGCACGGTCTGAAATAGCTCGGCTAGAATAGAGATAAATTGGCGCTGTTTCTTGCGACCCGGCGGCTCGTTGCGACTCGTTCGCTCGTCTTCTGTATCTGAGTCCGAGTCATCGTCTTGGTGCGATTGCTTGCCAACCACGATATTGTTGCGCAGGAATTTCTTTAAGCGAGTCTCAACCTCAGAAATTTTGGCGTCAGAGGTCATGATGGTTTGGAGCTAGGAGCGACATTTGAAATTGCGCCCTCATTTCAACTGTTCGAGCACAGCGAGTTGACGCGTCCAATACAGTGGCTCCTGAGCGGACATGTTAGGTCCAGAGTCGTCTGAAGAAAACATGTACAAATCTTCCGATCGAATGCTGCAGCTTGTGGCGCACATTGAACGCGTCCTCCGATTAGCAGTTGCCCTTGCCCGTTCACACAAATCAAATCATGCACGTCTCTTTCAAAGGAGTGCTAGCCATTGCATGTATGTATGGATTATATTAATGTGTATGCAAATATCATTGTATCGTAAAGAAGCCCGAGAAAGATGTCTAAACCATATTCGATTCGCCGCCGTATCTCTTGAACGCATCGCTGTCTTTCGGGGTATCTGGATGTAATTGCAGCTTGCCTTCCCACAGCGCTGCGGATGATCGTGAGGGATCGTTACGAGTCGGGTCTGAGAGACTGCCTTGTATGTAGCTGTGACCTGCAGCGACAGCACCAGCCATGAGGGTCGGCGCCATTGTTAGGAGTTGCGACCTGAACGAATAATCAGTCAATCGTCGGCGCGAAACGAGCATGAGGAAGAGCGCTTACATTCCCATGGCACCAGCCTTGCCGCTTGAGGGGTTCATCCTTGCGGATCGATTCTTGAACACAAATGACGACGACCGAACACGTCCACCACGCAGGTTGGCAAAGGTGCTGAGGTTGTCTTGGACGATCGTGATGGCGCTGCCCCAGCCTTCGGCCTCTGGGCTTTGCGTTGGGAGAACGTCTTCTCGTCCCATCAATCTTATGAACTTGAAGAACCGTTCGAAAGGAGCGCTAGGCAACAACCGAACGAGAACACCGAGGGGTATAGAAACAGAGCCGAGGGCCAATGAAATGCC
>QLPD01002507.1:2720-27491 GCA_003314085.1 Hymenopellis raphanipes
ATGCGCTCTCCATGATGGCAGACTAGATCCGCTGAAACGAGAGTGGTTCACAAGGCGCAAGTGCACGGGCTTGGGCAGGATGAAGTTTCGGGGGTGGTCGATTGATGAGGTGGTAAGGCCGCTGGAGTTCCGCCCCAGTTTTGAACTGAGGTGCTCTGGCAGCAATCCGCGCCCGACGCGCATTGTTCGCCAAAGCGACATCACAAGCAAGGTCATTTAGAGGAGGGCATACAGCAGAAGAGGACGATGGTCCCGAGATGGCTGAAGGCAAATGAGAACGCCACAAGGGAGATGAGGTCGGTGGATTCAATGCAGCAATATTGACCGTCTCAGACCTTGGTCGGATGGGTGGCGGATGATCGGGAGGATGATGGGGAATGACGAATGATGCGGGATCCAAAGGTTTAGGAGCTGGTAAGCCCTAGCGGAGGTGCCACATCATGTGAAAAAACCACATCAGTTCTACCCAAACCTGTCAAGGAAAATCAGTATTGCCGAAATCTGGATTGGTTGAACATATACATACCCGCCAACGGTGCATAACCTGTTCATCGTGAAGCGGTCCTTGCGGAATCTTGTAACGACGGTTGATCTCGTCAAACAGAAATTGCTCGTGCTTGCGGATGGTGGTAAAATTCTTGGCCGCGCAAGCGCTGTCCCACAAGTCCCCCCAATAACCGGAGGCGTTGTTGCAAACGCGCAGTTGTTCAACAGAGAAATACTGCAATGTTCGTTCAGCATACACGCAAAGGGAAAAAAATAAGACACCATACATTGTGGCCTATTTCATACGCTTGTTGAGGCTGGGAGTATCGTCAGAAACCTGGGCCACAATGAACGACATAGAAACATAAACGTACCGCCTCGACGAGCAACAGGTTTGTAGGTCCATCAAATGGATTTTGCTCGAAGTGAAGAGTTATAAAGTCAGCAAACTCAGCGACCCGACCACCCATGATGACGTCAGGATCCGCGCCCACCAGGACCCTGAACGTATAGTGCAGCATGCTGGGCGATGGAGCTAGGACGACTGAAGGGAAAGGGAGGAAGCTAGGCGATGGAGCTGGGGACAATGGAGGGGAAGGAAGGAAGCTGAGCGATGGAGTTGGGGACGATGGAGGGGAAGGAAAGAAGGGGGACCAATGGACAAGGACGTTCGAATCGATCCTGAATAATATACCTGAGTGACTCAGCCACACGCCCGAGTGTGATACTTGCGGGACACGTGAATGTGCAACAATTTAATGATCTGCGTGCAGCGGGGTGCAGCCTCTAGCGGATGTGGCGAGGGAAGATGAATTACTCGAATTTAGGGATATGAGGAAACGGCGTATAAGACTCGGAAACCGTTGAATTACGGCTCGTGGAACTCTTGAAGGATTGTGAAACTTGCAGAAGGAATGTCAATAGAAGGTATTTTATGATGGGAGGCTTCAACGCTTGCATAAGAATTAATTCGCGAGGAGCCAAGGAAAGGGCTCATCAATGGATACAGTGTATGAGAATTCATCACTTGGTAGAAAGAGACCCAAAGATATGACGATGAGCGGAACGAAGGTATGAGCTCTTGGTTGTCAGAGACGTGGAAAGAAATACATCGACGGTGGGGCGGAGCCAATCTCTGAGCACCGACACATGCCCGTTGAGTGTCACACCAGTATGCAAGAGGAAAGACGGTGGAATCCGCCTCGACACTCGCGACAGAGAGAGCTGGTTGGTGAATCGTAAAAAACCATAACATCATGAGATGGTCCAAGAGGACAAGAAGGAAAAAAGGAAAAAAGGAATGTCACCGTTTCTAACTCGAACGGCAAACTGCGCTTCTCGTGATCTCGGCAAGTCCTGCAAGGCACAGATTGGAAAACATTGTGATTGGGAAATTAAGATATACACATTCAACGTTTATGGATTTAGCAGAGGGTAACACGTAGATACTGTACTATTTCGACCTTATCTTCACAGGGTGTTACACGTTACACATACTCTTCACAAGAGTAGCTCTTCAAAACTGAGGTAATTTTCTTATTTAGGTTGCCCACCGTTAGGTGAACTCAAAAAATTTCCTTTTTAAGCTTCTTGTGCCTGAGAATCCTGCCCGTTACGCGTTATGGTAAGGCTTACTCTTCATTTCACAGGTCTGTGTTACGTGTTATGCGAAGATAATGTCGTAATAATACAGTAAACTACCCTCAAGCTGAAGGCATTGAATCTCTGCCAATTGCTGCATGAATGGTTTGCCTATGCTTTTAGTTCACACAGAGTTAGGCCAAAACGGACCCCAAGGGGCCTCATCAATTCAGCGTATCGTAAAGTGCCTTACAGTACATGGAATGTAGATAATACATGAAATGTAATTACTGTGGGAGAGGTGGGTGGGGGACGCAAAAAAGCGAAGCTAACTGTGACTAGATAACACAGGTTAGCAGAGATGGGAGTGAGACAGTGCAGAGAGCACACCTGTGACCAGATAGCCCACAGAGATGTCCTTGATAAGGAGTCCTTGAAAAGGAATGGGTATCTGGGCACAGAAGCCATCAGAATTGAATGGCTGAATATGAGACATAAGCACATACTGGGAGCAGGGGCAGGATTTGCGAGTTTGAGGTGTAGCAAATGGTGGCAATAGGCTCCTAGTGGGTCTATCCATCAGCCCTGAGCAGGAGGACTGAGTAGAGAGAGTAGTGCTTGCCTGGGAGAGCAAAAGTGTGCAATTCTCACAAATTGGGCACTTTGGGCCTGTCTGGACTGGTTTTGGGCTGGCTAGGGGGCTTCAGACAGTGCTCTAGAGGGGTGTGGCATCAGTCCTGAGCAAGAGGCCTGGAGGGATAATAATCTGCTTGCCTCAGAGAGAAGATGATGGTAAAAGGCAAAGGAGCAGAGTATTAGTCATCAGGATTACACATCCTAGAGCACCCTGGGAGTGGCCTCTGTTGCTACTGCAACACCAAACACAGGCTAGGTAAGTGTAGGTCAATGACTGGAAGGGAGGTAGGCTGCAGTAGAAGCAGCAGGGAGTGAGCCTTTGATCAAAAAAGGCAATTCTTTGACCAGATGACGGTTTGACTCGGTTTGACTCAAATAAAGCTAGCTGATTTAACTTCCTTATGCAGGAAGGTGGGAGAAGGATGGAGGAGAGGTGTGGGGCGTGCAGAGGCCTCTGAAAACGCTCCCTACCCTCGGAATCCGCGTTTACATCGAGTATCATCAAGAATCCTTTAGACGTCGCAATATTCCTGCGCCCATACCCCCACCTGATTCAACAGTTGATTGAGGATCTGCTGAAGTTCCTGGATGAACACATCGAAGTTGGCCTCGATGATGTCAAGAATAGGAGAGCTTTCACCAGGAGTGTCACTCTGGAGAATGCGGTGAACCGTCTTCTTGAGAAAAATGTGCGGACAAGTGTCAATATATGTATGGATGTAATGCTCAATGAGTCTGGTGTGTTTCAGGGTCTATGCATTCAGGTAGGCGTCGGATTGGCTATGCAGACACATCATTATGAGGCGCACTGGAATGGACAGAAGTAAGAATCACTCATGCGATATTTGCGTCCGAGTCTGCAAGACCGGCGGTTGCGCCAGACATCGTCTCGTGGTATGCAACCACCTTTCGATTCTCATGATAACGATTCCTCATCTGTTTCTTGACACGCTTGTGTATACTGTGTGATTGTAAATGATCTCTCAGAGATGAAAATCAATGATACCCTATACTAGCAAGTACCGACCTGGGGTGGAAGTACCATTGAGATTTTGTCTCCCATCGTGCCGCTAGCTTCGCGACGGGATCATGATAAACCACAGGACGGCCCCCAGCATGTGGTCATTTCTTTAGGCGTCCCTCTGGCATTGAGGTTTTGAATAGGGTGATGGCGAAATGAGACCAAGATGAGTTAGTGCTTATATGGCATTCAGACGCTTTTCAGTCTGAAGCCTTTTTCATCAGACTTTAACTTGGAAAAATATCAGAATTATTACACAACCTACGTACATTGTCAGAATGCCATTTGTCTCTTCAAATTAGAAGTAAAAACTCTAATGTGTACACTGGAACGTCTGCAAGGCTACAGTATGATGGCGGGAGGAGTGACCTAAAGGATGTCACACCCATTTTGGCCCTAAACAGAGTCACAAGTACTTTGAACGTTTCCTCCCGCAACGTCTAGATATAGAACTCCACCAATTTTATGGTGTCACTTTCAAGACTTGATTTTTAAATGGCCTCACTCCCAAAGACCTATCAGAATATATTTGAACCAAAACACATGTAGCTCCGGCTGTTGTCCATTTCAGAAATGACAAGACACTATTTGCGCGTCCGGTTGACAGGAGCGCTTGTATTCGTTTAAAGTAGCAGCATTCGCTGTCAGAAATCCCTCAACAAGGAAAGAACACAACGAGGACATGTCATTCTAAACGATAAAGACAATGGGTGCTAAAGACCTCAACGAGTTTGCAGGTCACGAGGAAACTCGGGTACTCGATCTGGCCAGGGGTCTCGGCTACTCGACTCGTTTGATCCGCAGATCAATAGCGAGTCGGATCACCTACGGATCGCGAGTATGACCTTGGAGGCATGAGTACTCGTTGTGAGTACTCGGTTTGACTCGCAATATTGTAGGTATACATTTAATCTTAATTTACCAATTTTTACGAAGCTAAACGGGGCCTTGCATGGCCTAAATGAGCCGTTCGCATGAATTTTATGAGAATTCTCATGATCCGGCAATCGCCGACAGGCCGCATAAGCGTCTGATCACGGCTTATCTGTGTCTCATCTTTACCAGCACGACCATCCAAGGAGCGACGACTGTCGCCTCTGCCGCTGTGACGATTGTCAAGTGGCCTCTGGGGTGTGAATCTTTGTCTCATCTCCGCGCTGGACCCGCTGCTGCTGTCTTTGTGACAGCAGCCAAGGAATACAAGTACTGGACACGATGAGGACTGCGGACACAACAATGACGCGGACACAACGACGACGCAGACACAACGATGACGTGGACCGGAAGACGATGAGGAGGTGCAGGAGATGACGACTCGTCAAGAACAACGACGATGACCATACCACCACCATCATCACCTCCACCATCATCACTAGAGACCTCAACGAGTCAAACTCAAGTTTGACTCGCGATCCATCACACGAGTACTCGTGCTCGGAGAGGTCGATCCGTGATCCTGATACGATCCGACTCGCTATCGATCCGTGAGTCATACAGATCAGATCACCGAGAACGCCGAGCGGGTCGAGTACTCAAGTAAACTTGAGTATCCAACCACGCTAATCCATTCATGCTGGATGAGCATCCCCGGGCAATAGCACGGGGACACTCAGTCATGCATGATGCGGACTGGGTTGGGCAGGTGGAGGAGATAGTCGGAGTGGTGATCATAGTTGTGGTGGTGGTGGTGGTGGTGGTGACAGTGGTGGTGGAGGAGGTGATGGAAGAAATAAAGATGTAACTCACTGTTGTAGACGACGCGTTGTCGTTAGAGTTTAAAAGTCCAGTTGCTAGGACCGCAAAAGACTGCGGACCGGACCGGACTGCAACCGTTTAGGACCGGTTTTGAGTAGGACCGGTCCGTGATGGCAACCGGTTGCGGTTGCCGGTCCTAAGCCATCGTGGGATGATCCGCAACCGGGATGGACCGGTTGGGACCGGTTGCAACCGGTTTTTCGCTTAAAATAGGTGTATCTATTAAATTATGAGCTCCACAGTGGTTTTTGGACTTAGGTGTGAGTGTACGAAATGTAGAGCGGTGAATTCTGCACCAGATAGCATCTGGGTCGATATTTGTAGAGGTCATATTGCATGAGTAATGAATAAAATACAGGTGAAATCAGGCCAAATCGCGTATTATGGCCTAATTTGGTATGGAATTGCTCCCGGATTTAAATACCATTAAATTCAGCACTCAAAACCGAACATTTCGCTCTCTGGAAGTATAACATTTCACTCACTATTGAGTGTTGCAGGAAGAGACAGCTACTTCATCTGCCCAATTAGGCTGCTTACAGAGCCCACTCTGCAGACTGAACAGAATGCAGAACTGCCTAGAATGACTCTGAGCAGTTCCTAAGAAAATAAGTTACTGTATAAGTGTGCTACACACTGTCGACTCGACCTTGGGACGCAGATGTCTAACTTACTGTACTATTTTGAGTAATGGTGCCCGGTTTGGACCGGTCTCGGACTGGTCTGAACCGATTGGGTTGCAACTGGTTCGGACCGGTCCCGCAACCGCGGTTGCAGCCCGGTTGCAGTCAGGACCGGGTCCGGTTGCGGTTGCGCCCAAAACTGGGAAGTTGCAACCGGTTGCAGTCCCCGGTTGCTTGACTTTGAGGTCAAAAGACCGGACCGGACCGGACTTTTAAACTCTAGTTGTCGTCGTCGTCTAGATCACCGCGTCTTCATCACCGCGTCAATGCGTGCCATATCACTGCCACGTCCACATCACCCATCTTCATCATGCCACACCCAATGCTGTACCTATAACTAGTTTTAGCCTCTTGTAGCAGAGCATCGAAATACATTCCAGCCTACTCGTTACAGGTCAGTAACTAAGAGCCTAAAACTAGTTTTGGGCCACCTACCCAAAATAGTATGCCCTCCAGAGCGCATTCCCAATTGGGCTGGATGGGAGGGATGACGTCATTGAGAGCATGGGTAGGGTGATGTCATAGATGGATGCATGGGTAGGATGATGTCATAGATAGATCAATAGATCAGATTTTGATGGGATGTGGGGGTGGGTTCCTAGGATTGATGGGAGATGATCAGTGGGTCCTGAGTGGGTGGTAGTACCCTATTTTGGGCGCATTTTTGATCAGGTGATCAATAGACAGGATGGGGTGGGCAATAATAAATGCTGCTATTGGGGATGACTGCAGGGGTGGTGAGGACTTGGTTTATGTTTTTTGGGGCTGGGAATTCAGTGGTGTAAATGGTTTTTTAATAGCTTCAATAGTTAAGGAGATATTAAGGAATTATCAAAAATGCGCCACATCAAACAGATCTAGCAGGCTCTGTACTCATAGCCATGACCTGCAACTTAGGAATCCTTTAAAGGTACTATAGATCGATGTCTGATATAATTCTTAGGTCATTCCATTTATGGGTTCAAGAGATATATCAGGTCGACTAAATCAGGCTTCTTGGAGGTATAGCATGGGAACCTGTAATCCTGGGGACCTAGGACTTTGATACTTCGTTTATACTACTAGTAGACCTCTATTGGTGGTAGGAACAGGCCACCCAACTCAGTAGCCCATCTATAGATAGGTCTCCAGTGCTGTACTAGCCATTTTCGCATTTTTGCCTATTTAATATATAGCAGGTAGCCTAAATTGAGACCAGCCACCTTCATACACTCATTTATGACTATTCTACAAGAGGAACCATGTCATTTGGGTGAGAGGCTAGTGCTTTAGTCTTCAGTCTTCCTCCTCACCGGAGTTTTGATCAAAATTCTCACGCTCTAGGCAGAGGATCGTCAACTCAATTCTCCGTGTCCTACACATGCTACTCACCCCATTTCTTTTGTAGAACATGTATATATGTTATATATATCATATCCAGATGTCAAACCAGTAATTTGATGAATTAATTAGGTCAGAAAGTCGTCCACAGCTGCTAGAACAGCTTAAACCACCTTCAGACTGAGATACCTCATGTTCTACTGTGAAGAGAGGTCTAAAAATTGTTCAGTCATTATATATATCATATCCAGGTGTCAAACCAGTAATTTGATGAATTAATTAGGTCAGAAAGTCGTCCACAGCTGCTAGAACAGCTTAAACCACCTTCAGACTGAGATACCTCATGTTCTACTGTGAAGAGAGGTCTAAAAATTGTTCAGTCATGCATTTATACCATATTGAATGAAGTTATGAGTGTCCCTCATATGTTGTAGGTGAAAGGTAAAAAAGTCAAAATGCGCAGTAGCCTAACTCTTGCATAACTGCTTCCAATGGCTGAACAGGTTATAGCACATAAGTACTACCTGGATGACTGATGAGATACCTTCCATATCACTTCAATAGCAATATACAACTCGCATTCCATGACTTCTTTGAATAGTAAAAGAGTATTGTTCATTTTACTAATAGCAAAATAGTAGGACAGATCCATGGACGACTTTTTGATCTAATTAATTCATCAAATTACTAGTCTGACACCTGGATATGATATATATAATATATATACATGTTCTACAAAAGAAATGGGGTGAGTAGCATGTGTAGGACACGGATCTCTGAGATGTCCGAGCAGATCAAGTACGGATAAACTTGCGTGATCCGTTGACTCGTTGAGGTCTCTAATCATTACCACCACCACCACTCCCACCACCATTTCCACCACCTCCACCACTACTCCCATCACCAGCACCCTCAGTCTGTGCTCAAGCACGGCTGAGTGTCCCCGTGCCATTGCCCGGGGATGCTCGCCAGGCATGAATAGATTTGGGTGCAGTGACTCGCGAGTTTACTCGCAAACTGGCTTGACTCGACTCATCTGACCCGCGAGTCGACGCGGGTCGAGTCAACAATGGATCGCGAGTAGGCTCTTAGAAGCGCGAGTACTCGCTCCACAGATCGCGAGTCATACTCGAGTATGACTCGTTGAGATCTCTAACGGGTGCAAACAAGAGGTCGTAAGGCATAAACAACAGACAACAGACTACAGACTACAAACTACAAACTACATCTCACTATTCACGGAAGGAGCATGCAAGAACCCGCCGCCAGAGCCGAATGCAAGACCTGATGACCGACATCGATAGATAGCACGGACCTGAACACAGCGCCTCCGATGCCGATGCACAAAGGAGAGGTGCGATCCCTAAATAGACGATTGAGGATTGCATTAAAATGTAATGACAGTAGACAACCAGCAATGATGCCAACAACACAACTACGAGTAATGGTATAATACGGGCCTGGGGCTCCAGGCGCCGGCTCCTCGAAGGGAAAGCCCACAGGCAGAACTTGATAGTAATTGAAGCCTATAACAAGTCAACAGAGGGTCGAGACATGATAAAAGAAGACTAACCATGGTTAGTCGGAGGAGCGACCCCCGCCGCAGGAGCAGGAAGGACTTGGGCGGGGACTTGGGCAGGGACTTGAGCGGGAGCCGCAGCGGGTGTTGGAACCACCTGAGCGGAAACTTGGATGGGAGACAGAATGGGTGTTGGAACCACCTGGGGTGTAGCCGAGCCGACAGATGGGGCGGGAGTCGAAGCCACCTGAACAGGGCCGGGAGATGGGGTGGTGACTTGGACGGGAGCAGGAACTGCAACAGCAGCGGACTGGGGCGGGCGATTGAGCAGTGGCGGTAGTTGCTACAGGGGAAACTTAGCCTGAAGATGCAGCAGGCGCGGCGGGTGAAGGGACTATGACGGGACGAGCAAGGAGCTCCAGGGTATCGATCTAGGCGTTTAGGCTCATTAGCGCTGCTGTCAAGACGTTAATTGATGTAAATGGAATTGCAAGAAATACGTACCGCGCACGACGGATGAATCAGTGCGAGCAGAGGATCCCGCTGAAGTAACTGTCAGATTGCCTAACGGAACATGGAACCAAAAAGACAAACCTTTGGAACTCTCGCCACTGGCACTATGGGACGCAGCCTGAGGGCGACGGACGATCATCAACGAGTTGCCTTCGGTGGGCGCTGGAAAGTGATGAGATCGAGATAGTCGAATTGAACAGACCAGGACTTACGAACGGCGGCCGCAATGAGCTCAACGAGGAGCGTCGCCTGCCTGGAGTCGAGGCTGATGTCGAGAAAGCACTGCACGAGGTCTACCAAAACCTCAGCATAGATAAGTAATAAAACTAAGACACATACACAAGAACTCGGTCGCATCGAGGGGACGAGAGTTCGAAGCAGAGGGCTTTGAAACCATTTTGATAGTGATAGGTGAAAGACACAGTTTGGGGAGGAAAGCGTGTGGCTCGGTAAAGTGAGAAGAGAAAGATGAAGAGTCGTCTGAGTGAGAAGTAGGGTTTATATAGAGGAAACCGTGGATACAACTGGATAGTCGCGGCGTATTGAAACAAGGTTGTTGCCAAGAACTGGGTGGTGTGGCGGACTCTATTTATCCAAATGCAGAATATCCATCTAGCTATAGTCCGCTGCGTTCCAGCCAACCGATTGAACGTAAACAGACACTGAGGACGAACATTTCAGCAAGCACAATTCAAGATGGTGGAGAAAGACAGAATAGAGTAAGTGTTTGTCAGCGACAACAGATCACTTTGATGGGAACTCTGCAGGCCTGGGAAGCTGAGCGACGACGCCAATAAGGAGAGCGACGTTGATCAATCCACCGATGTCAGTCAAAATCTGTCTGGGTACATCACTTCAAGAAAAACTGGCTGGGTGGAGAGGCATTGGAATACGCAACTACGAATCACCTGCCCACTTTCATCGAGAAGAACGCTGTCGATCCTAAAGAAGGCATTGCTTACGCTCTGGCATGCGCGAATGATCTAATGCTAGTCTTCAGTGAGTTCGGATCCTGGGGGGCAGATTCCAAGGCGAAGGATACAGACACGGACGAAGACGACCGTTCATACAATTATGTGTCGGATGATGAGGACACCAGTGTCAAGGTATGACCGGCGAAGGATGTATTGATTCAATATTGTATTCTAACTACTCGACAGGAGAAGAGCAGCTCAAAGAAGCGCGTACTAAAGCGCAAGCGTGATGCGGATGAAGAGCACAATGAGACTGTTCAGGAACGCGAGGCCAAGAAGTACCAATGCCTTCATATTGACCACCTGCGGAAGGCAAGTGTTTTTTTTTAGCATCCGGCACACTATTAATATTCTGTAGCTACAGAGCTACGTGAATTGGCTTCGCCATCGCTACAAGTATTATGAAGGCGGTAATACTGCCTGAGGTCGCGCCAATCATCAGAAAGTCTCTAAGAAAAAGAGTAAATCGAAGACCACTAGCGCGTCGACTACGAGAGAGGAACTTTCTACTTTATTAGTCCTTGAGCTGCTCGGGATTGGTCAGACGAAAGTGCGTATTCCACACGCATTCCAATTATGGGCAAAGAACCTTCCAGAGAAGGCGTACAAGACTTTCCTGAAGCGTTTTTGCAAAGCGGGGGGGGGAAATGAGGGACAGGGCGGGTGCGAAGATGCATCACTTTGCGGGCAAGTTTAACAAGCTGGACGAGGACAAACAGCAGGAATATTATGACAAAAGAGCTGAATTGAAGGCCACGGTGGAAAAGAAATGCGAGGAATTGAGTGACAAGATTAAGATGCGACT
The DNA here is from genome assembly GCA_003314085.1 of Hymenopellis raphanipes. NCBI lineage: Eukaryota > Fungi > Basidiomycota > Agaricomycetes > Agaricales > Physalacriaceae > Hymenopellis > Hymenopellis raphanipes. The sequence continues at coordinate 14,014 of QLPD01002507.1, forward strand.
GGATCTGAAAGATGCCGCTAAGTATGTTGACGCGTTTTCTGTCTTTTTCTTAGTTTGACATTGAACGTAGCCTTATCGACATCATGCCACTTTTGCTTGATCCTCTCCTGACTTCCTTGGGTGCAATGTTGAACGCCAAAATCTGTTTGCTCATTAGTGTTCCTCACCCGAGGGAAGGTGGTGAACTTGTGATCAAGGCGTAGGTGTTTTATTCTTGATCTAAATCTCGCTGATGTATGATATATCCAGATTGGACAAGGGGGACAATAATGACACCCTTCCTGTCTCATTAGGCAAGACCCTTCACTTTGCATCAATGGTGGACACATTCAGCCAATTCTGCGACGACACATATTGTAAGTCCATCACCACATGTTTCAGTCGATTTGTACTTACATAAATTTTCAGCGACAGCGGAATTAAAGGCTGCCGCGATCCCAGGAACGCTGCCCAAGTCGCCACAGAAGAAGAAAGTGAGGAACGCCGAAGGTTGGGAGAAAGTCATGATTGTGGTCCAGAATATGACGCTGCCTGAGGGAGAGAATTGAGCGAGTAGGAAGGCAGCTGAAGAAGACGGCGAGAGTGATGATTCGGGTGATGAGATTGCGAACCACCGGCGCCGCCGTATTGCTCGAGAAGAGAGAGAGAAACAGCAGGAGGAACAAGGTGAGCTAGTGAAGCAGCCAAGGGGATGGCCTAAGAAGAAGCCTGCCATGGAGGATGATGATGACAGTGGAGCGGAGGAGAGTGGACCTCGGCCAAAGAAGACAATGCTCGAACCTCCTGCGAAACGTAGGAAGATGACTAAAACATCCACAGCTTCCAGAGTCGCGACTCTGGGCAAAGTTTCTGGTAGTCGCAGGCGAAAAAAACTGGAGGCTTCGATAACGGCAAACCGAAAGAAGTTGCTAGAACTCGCAAGAGTAGCCAGCGGCAATGGATACGTACAGCGCAACAGTCGTAAACGTGTACTTTCCCTCTCCCCCAAGCCATCACGTTCTCCTGTTCCATCTGGTAATTGTCCTAAGAAATCTCTCCCAGTGACGCCAGATACGCCCCATCCTTCCACTCTGTCTACTACTGGGGCTGAGGAGCAGCAGCCGGCCCCCCCTCATCCTCGTTCAAAGCCACTCAACGCCTCGAAGCTGATGGCAGTCATTCCACCTAACATCATCGAGCAGTTGGATGATCTTCCGCAATCACCGCCACTTGTCCAGCCCCACCGTTCTTGGTCTCGGGCTCTCACAGTCATTCCCGAGGAAGATGAACATCACACAGCGCCGCAGAACATAGCAATGGATGACCTAGATCTTGGAATTGAAGACGCTCCTGGTTTAGATGTAGACGACTTCGAAGCACCGATTCCAGCCTATCAGTTCAAGAGCGACCAGCTCTTCGATGAAGCCCCGACATCTAGAAGTCCTTGTCAACCATCGAATGTCAATGTTCGGGGCGAACAGCCAGCTGTTGCTGACAAGCAGCCTGCGAAAACGCAAGTCTTCATCGCTGTGCCTGTATGTGTAATACGTGGTCGCGTTGAACAGCACATTCCGCCTTTCGGTGACCACAAGAACAAGTCATCAGCATCTCGTCTGAAACCTCCTTCCGTTCGAACGAAACCTCCTTCGACCAGAGTCACCAGTCAGGCGCCGTCAGCATCACCTCTTAATCCTTTCGATCACACATGGTGGTCAGATTGGTTTACAAACTGCTATAATCAGTTCAACTCGATTTCCACTGATGACTGGCCTACGATGCTCAATATTTGGATGCAGGTGGAGGCTTTGGCAGAGTTCAGGGTTGGGAAATACGTCAACCTTAAAGGAGACTTGAGGCCGAAGTTACTGGCAGACTGGATCAACACGCATCGTATGCAACCAATGATTGTGCCACGCGGCGACTTGAAGCAGTTCGTCGAGAAGTTCTGGGTATGGTATATCGCGTTGCAGCTGGAATGGAGGGATGTGGCCAGTCTGGATGGTCCTTTGATGGCGGATCAGCGCTCAGCCCAAATGAACGACATTGGGGTGTTCTCTACAATGCGAAGGGGCAAAACAGCATTGTCTCCATTATTGCATGTTTGGCTTGGTGGGGTCGTCATCATACGCTCACGAAAGGTCCGTTGGGTCTTAGTGAGCAGTGGAACGAGGCTGTCGCTGATGTTACGTATGTATTGCAAGGTCTTCTCAATGCCGGATGGGAAGCTTGATGTATTTATTACATCTCCTTGACTTTTACAACTCTTCTTGGTGCTTTACGACTTTATGCCCAATGTTTGATATATGATTTGAATGAATTGATACATTTCTGAACAGTAAGTATTGTGAATCCGAGGTTGTAGGACCTTGAAACGAGTTATATAGTATTCTGATCTGAATAAGACCAGAATACTAAGAGGCACAAGAAAGAGTAAATAACTACATGTGTGTGATGTAGTGGCTGCATGTATGGAATGTTTCTGGCATGAATCCTTTTGGTGAGGTTAAGGGTTCGACTCCAGCCTAACTCTTTTGGTTGGAAAGCTAGACTATTTGACAAATAGTAATCGATTGACTACTTGTGTATTGATGATGAGTTTGACAAATTCATGAGTTCTGTCTATAGTAAGACAATGTGTTTAGAATAACTGTACATTTTCAACAAACGATTGACATAGTCTAATAAACGAAGAGTTTTCTTGCATCAGTTATAAGCCACAGTAAGCGATAAATTGAACAAAACTATATAATATAAGATATTTGGCAAATGAGTAATTAATTAACTATCTGTCGATGGATGACGAGTTTGACAAATTGATTCATTTTTATTTTTAGTATATGAAATATTCAGTTATGTAACTGAAATGCTACCATCCATATATCATTGATTTAAAATAAGCAGAGGTAGTAAATATATATTATATTTGGCAAACAGTAGTCTATTGACTACTTGTCAATTAATGACAAGTTAGGCAAGTCAGTTTGTGTTAAGTGACTAGGGTATTTAACAAAAAATGTATTTTCTGGCTGTATCCGTAATGCTTGTAATGCGATTCTGACACTTCCTGAATATCTGCAGTGGTCCTGAGCAGTGCTGGGGATGTCCCTGTGATCATCGCAGACAATTCTGTAATACCCATAATGCTTATAATGCAATTCTGGGAATTCCTGGATATTCTCAATAGTCCTAAGCAGAGTCAGACACATCTCCGTGATCACCACAGACAATTCTGTAATACCCGTAATGCTTGTAATGCGATTCTGTAAATTCCTGAATATCTGCAGTAGTTCTACGCAGTACTGGGGATGTCCTCGTCATCACTGCAGACAATTCTGTAATACCTGTAATGCTTGTAATGCGATTCTGGGAATTCCTGGATATCCGTAGTCCTGCGCAGTGCTGGGGATGTCCCCGTCATTACTGCAGATAATTCTGTAATACCTATAATGCTTGTAATGCGATTCTGGGAATTCCTGGATATTTGCAGTGGTCCTGGGCAGTGCTGGGGACGTTCCCGTCATCACCGCAGACACTTCTGTAATCCCTGTAACGCTTGTAGTGTGATTCTGAGAATTACTAGATATTCATAATTCCAGTACATAGTTTGACCTCACTCTGTCATACCACACAGTCTCTCTCCATAACGATCTTGTGTACTACTGAGAATGTCCCAGCATTGAGCAAAATCTCTATGAATACTTTACTTTCTTAGTTTCATTTTTGGTTTTAGCTTTTTTATTAATTATTATGATTCTAATTCTTTTAAAAAAGCTTTTAAATCTTTATTTAATATTTTACTAGTATTCTCATCTAAGCCTACTTGAATATCCTTTAAAATCTTTTAAAACTTTTTTAATATAATATTTTTATCATTTCTACTATTTTTTAACTTACATTTTTATTGAAACTTCTTAATAATTTTCTATACTTGCCTAACTTAAATTGTCTCTAATACTTTTTAAGTAACCCCTTTAGAAACTTCGTGAATTTATTCTTAGAATTTCTCTGCCTTTTTCTTAAATTTTGAAGTCTATTTTTCCTTCATTTCTTTGTTAAAATTATCAAAATATGAATTTTAAGTTTATTACTACTTTTATAATCTTAAACTTCTTTTAAATTTTTCTAATTTCAAATTCGGAGTTTTAACACTTCTATCTAATACTAATTTTACTATCTTTTTCACTCAATTTTACTTAAAAATGTTTAAAATATATTTAAGAAGTTTTCAACTTAAAAAATTAGTTAAAAATAAAAAGATTTTTTAACTACATTTCTTGCTGACAAATCTGAGCCCTGCATGCAGTGGTAAGATTGACAATTCCCACATCAACCTCCTCTGCAGATGGAACAGAAAGCGGTGAGCGTTTATTCGTTCCGACTTCTACAGCTTGAAAATTGCACACTTCATCTGCATAGACGAACCAATCCTTTGGATCAGGTCACTTGGCAGCATTGACACGAGGAGGTGACTCGCTGCTGCCACTGGGGTCGGACGACTCAGGTTCTCGCGACTCCTCCTTCTGAACTCTCTCATCATCCATCTCGAGCTGGTCAAGCCCAAGCTCATCAACGAGATCAACACCAAATGCCTCTAATCCCTCTTCAGCGAGCTCTAGAGACCTCAACAACTCAAACCCGGGTCAGATCTGCGATCCATCACGCGAGTATTCATAGCCCAAACCGCCGATCTACGATCCTTGTCTGATCCGACTCGCCACGGATTATGGATCAAGACGAGTTGGATTGCCGAGATCGCTGAGCGGGTCGAGTACTCGAGTAAACTCGAGTACTCTGTCACCCAAATCTATTCATGCGCGACGAGTATCCCCGGGCAATGGCACGGGAACTCTCAGTTATGCATGATACAGACTGGGTAGTGGAGGAGAGTGGTGGTGGTGGTGGTGGTGAGGGTGGTGGTGACAGTGGTGGTGGTAAGAGTGGTGATGGTAAGCAGAGTGGTGGCGAGAATGGTGATGTGAGAGTCGTGATGGAGGTGGTGGTGGTGGTGAGAGGGCGACGCGTTGTCTGCGTCCTCGTCCGCGTCGACGACTCATTGACGATGCGTCAGTACCATGTTGTCCCTCATTGCGGCTGCTCCTCCTCCTCTCCTCCTGCTCCTAATCCTCCTGTCATTGGCGTCCTCTCGTCATCGTCACGATGTCGTCGTCCGCGTCGGCCTCGTCCGTGTGGGAGTCGTCGTCCGGCTACTGTCTCTGTGACAGCAGCAGGTACCCAGCACAGAGCCAGAGTACCATCCAGGTCCATCCTCACCCCAGAGGCTGCCTAACGGTCGTCAGAGCAGCAGTAGTGACGGCCATCACTCACTGGGTGGTCGCGGTGGTGGGAGAAAGAGAGATGAGAGCAATCGAGTCATCGATCAGAGGCTGACGCGGCCTCTCGACGATTGCCGGATCATGAGAATAGGCAAGAAATTCACGTGTACGACTCATTTGGGCGACACAAGGGCCCGTTCGACTTCGAAAAAATTTGTAAATTAGGATAAAATATATATCTAAATAATTGTGAGTCAACACGAGTACTCGCTGCAAGTACTCGTGCCTCCAGAGCCTGATCTGCGATCCACATGCGATCCGACCCGCCATAGGTCTACGGATCAAACAGATTGGATCACCGAGAAGCCCGAGCAGATCGAGTACGGATAAACTCGCATGATCCGCTAACTCGTTGAGGTCTCTAGCGAGCTCCTCAGGCATCATGATATTGATTAGTGCGTCTTCGATTTCAACACCCTCGTGGTCAAGTCCAGCTATGAGCGGGTCTTCATCTAAAGTATTCTCATCAATATCCAGACTATCCTAACTGTCAAATGACACATCCGATGCAGGAACAGATGATGCCATGGAATTAGCGCGAGATGGGAATGCTGATGAGTCACGAGAAGAGGATTGGGAGGTGTCATTGAATGTTGTGGGAAGCAGTCAATAAACCACATATTTATTAAATAGCCTTACATTTAGACACAATTATGTTTGCCTCATAAGGTGTCCATGGACAGACTGTCATTCAGCATTGATTTGGCAAATTGAACATTTTTGCAAATCAAAAAAATTTGCCCAATAGCTTGCCTAATAGAATGTATTCTACAAACCGTTATTTGTCAAATAGTGATTTTTGTTCATTCGAATGGTTGCTCTGGTACCGATAATGCTGGTTCATAGGTGTTTCCGTGGGGCGCTTCAGCGGGGTCCGCATCCGCATTTCGTTCCTCCTGCCATTCTCGCCCTTCCCGCCATTTCCGCCTCCTGCATTCCTCGCCGCTGTATTCCGCTGTAAATGCCTACATCATTGCTTAATTGGTACTGTTGCACTGGCGATGTTGCGTAGGTGATGCTCATCCACCTTCCTTTTTGGGATAATGTATTGGTGACAGCGCCCTAGGCGGGATACTTCTCCAATTTCGCTGGTTTTTTGAACAGTGTGTCTTTTCATCAGTCTCATAAGGCTGACAAGTTTCTAGAATTCCTGCTCTTTTGAGGCAGGCATGATATTATGATCGATTTCACGGGGCGGGATAGCGTGCGCTAGGACGGGTTGTCATTTGTTGTTCAGTCTGATTCTTCTTGAAGGCCATCTCCACATATAGGCCAGGGCGTGCATAGCATTTTGAAGCTACTACCTCCCTGCATAGGGCGCTGCGCAACAACAGATTTGGAGGCGGGATGGGGTTTGCTAAGGTAGGCCGTAGCACTCAGATCACGTTGATTGTTGGTGCAGGCCCCATCATCATATAACAGAGGGCCCTCATAAAACCTCGAATTCATAGCTTCTCTGCATTGCGCGTCGCAGCACAGCACACTTGGGGATGGGATAGCATTTGTTAGGGCAGGATGCAGCCCTTGGATCGCGCTGACTTTTTGCGAGGTTTGTATCTTAGTATTTCCGAGGCTATCTGCTTAATTTTGGACTTCGGGCTTTTCTGCGCCGAGCTCTGCATCACAGCGGATGTTGACGGCGGCATGGGGTGCGCTAGGGCGGGATCTGACCCTCGGTCTAGGCTGATTTTTGGATAGGGCTGTCGTTATGATGTCAAGAGGGCCCTCACAACGTTTCATATTGCCTGTCTTTCAGCATCATCTCCAGCAGTCTAGTTAATCTAGAATCTAGATGGCGGGACCTTGGGCTTTAGGGCGGCATGCAGCACTTCGTTCATTCTGATTTTTTACAAGGTGTGTCTTGTTCTATTTTCTGAGGGCACATATTGACGTTTGTATCATTAGCGGTATTGCATCTTCATCCATGACTTATCAATATGTGCGGCGGGATCTTGGGCGCCAAGGTGGGATCTACTCTGCCGTCTTCTCCCATTTTTTGCACGAAGCCTCACAATGCTTTTCTCAGAGCAGACAAAAAATTTTGTAGCTATAACATCTCCTTGTGTTCCTCGCCACACTTCCGTAGACTCTGTCTGCATACTTTGACTTCTCGCACATTCATACTTACAATATTTTTTGTCTCCATTTTCTTAATAGCATTAATTCAACTAGTCTTCACGACTCTATATTCACGCCGTGCTCGCCATAAGAGCAGACTGACTGAAAGTCGCCCTTCTGTCAAGAACAGTGACCACGTGAGCACAAGATCGCTCGGGCCGCGACTAGGGGAGCGATGGGAGGGAGAGCAGATAGAGATGATATAGAATAAGCGTAAGAGACGCTGTGCTAACTTGACGTAGTACAGAGGGGACTGTGTAGTACAGAGACAAAAGAGGACAGAGTGGGGAACTAGCTACAAGACTGTGTGTATATATATCTAACCTGTCGTTGCGACGACATCCAATCTACCTGTCCATTCAGTAACCCGGGCGGTCCGAGGCAGCGGTCCGGGATATCAGCAGGCTGTCCAGGTGACAGTTCCATGGTGATTGACAGGATCCGGACCGTGCATAGCATGCGGATGACTTGACCATGTGTCTGGGTGCTCTGATGCACTACCAATGATGGAAAAGGAAAGGGCGCTAGGTCACGAGGAAGGCGATTCGTGACAATACCCCCTCTTTAGGCTGTGCTTGCACCTGAAGCACAGGAGTAGAGCGCCAGATATCGCCCATTGTTAGGCCAAATAGTGCGCATGTACGAGGGGTGCGAGTGCGCGTGCTTCTTCGAGGAGGGGTGTCATCAGCGGTGGGAGCGCGGTAAGCAGTGGGATTTTGTCGGTGGAACTCGTAGACCAGCTCTTTCGCTTAAGCGTTAAAGTTGGATGCTGGCTCTCAAGTGTTCTCGGAGCTAGGATAACCGAGCCACTTTACCAAGTAGCTCGTTCCTCGTCCATTGCTCGGCTTGCGTGAATCCAAAATGGCCTCCACGTCGAACTTCTTGGTGCCGCTCTCGAGGTCAGGGAGTTCGGAAGGAAGGGGAGGGCCGTGAGCATCGGTCTCGACCCAAGGAATGAGGAGGGAAGCATGGAATACTGTAGTATTACTACCATAAGTTCATGGGTTGTGACCTGTGACTTCATGAATATATTGAATAACATGTTCATAGTTGTCAAAAGTGTGTGACCTAAAATTTTTATGTTCACTAAGATTTTCAAGTTTACTCAATTTTCAGCTTAATTTCAGGTGTAAATATACCTAAATAGCAGAATTATACTATTTTCATGCTAAATAAGGTAAAATAAAAGTAAAAACTATTAAAAATAAGCTGGAGGAGCAAAATTTAAATAAAAGTCAAATTTGTGACCAATTTTGGACATGTTCACAACCCCTTGTGACCTAGTGATCAACTACAATTAGGTTCGCATCATGAGGTCTTGTGACTTGTGACGCGAACCTATGGTAGTAATACTACAGTACGTTGTGGATCTGCCAGTTGTTCGGCAGTCTGAGGTGGAAGTTCACTGTGCCGAGGACTTCAGTGATTTCGAATGGACCGTAGCGCTTGTTTGACAACTTAGCTTTGAGCCTTGTTGTCGCAATGTTCTTCCCATCGAGCAACACCTTATCCCCGACCTTGAATGTCGGATGGTCGAGTAGGTGGTTGCCATGCTGCGCCTTCATAACTTCGGCGGCACTCTTCAAACTTGCCTCTACTTCTTCTCGTAACTCCTTCAACGTCTGTAGGCGGGACTCGAGTGCTGGAAGATGTGAGTCGGTGCGGAGCGGTGGGAATAGTCGTGGGAGGAATCCATGTAGCAATTCGAACGGCGACTTTCCTGTGGCGGAGTGAATGCGAACGTTGTGGGAGAACTCGGCAAAGGGAAGGTGCTTAACCCAATCGTCCTGGCGGTAATTGCAGAACACGCGCAGGTATTGTTCTAGCTCTTGATTGTACCATTCAGTCTCGCCGTCCGTCTCAGGATGGTAGGCAGTGCTGAGAGCGGAGACAATACCAAGGCGTTTATGGATTCCTTGCATGACTTAGCTAGCGAATTGGGGACCGCGGTCAGTGATCATCTTGTCCCAGAGTCCATATCGTCGATAGGTATTGTTCAGGAGAAGATCGATGGTACCATCAGCGTCTACAGTGTCGCGACATGGGGTTAGAGCAAGGCATGAGTGTGTATCCGGGTGCACCCGACACCCGTCCGGCAAATACTTGCCTCTCAGAAGGCAGACTTGCCACCTGCCGAAATACCTGCCACCTGCGGGTACTTGACCCGCGGGTGAAGTACTTGGCAAGTACTTGCCTCGCGGGTGGGCAAGTACTTGTCCAAGTACCTGGGTATTCTACGCATGATTCGTGCCCGCCGCCGACCCCCGAGCAATTGCGCGGGGGCTAGCGACGTGCACGATACAGATTGCTGAGCCCGGCTACTTGCATACACAAGAACCGGGACTCAACAAAATGCGGAGTATGACGTGGAAGGGGGAGTGGGGATGGGCGCCGTGAAAAGCATCCTTCGATTGCAGCTGGGTCCGTGGTCTCGGTGGTAGGCGCCGTCGTCGTTCGCGTCAAGAAGACGTAGTCGCGCCATGCTAGGCGCATAAGATAAGACAGAAAAAAAAGAAAAACGGGGAGACAACACGCACGGTTCGGGGTTGGATGCGTTCACAACGCCATCCAGCCTAAGAAATGGCACCGTCAGCATCGTTATCCAAGCGCTCGTACTCGCTGTGCAGCCTTGTCCCAAGGGCTTACGCGAGTCGTCGCCGTAAGTCGTCATCGTAACAACGCCGTCGCGAAGATGGACACATCGCGTTCAGCTGGGTGGCGAGCAGCGACGCAGGGGCTCCGCGCCCGCCCAAACACTTCAGTCGTCGTGCGGCCTCGTCCAGAGGGCTTACGCGTCTGGATCCTGGGTACCGTCGCGCAGACAGGCACTAGAACGCGACCCGGAACGTATCCAAGGGCGCAGCGGCCGGCGCAAAGCCAAACCGCCCTCCAAAAGCAAGAAAACATGAAGAAGAGAAGTAGAATAGGCCCCAGAAAATTTTCTGGGGCCAACGAACCCGACGCGAACGTTGTGCAGTGGTGGGAAGAGGCAAAGAAGTGAGATCGCAACTGATCGATCCTTATCCGGCAGTTGCCGGAATACTCGGCGATCTCGGTCCGGCCAAGAAATTCTCCGGCACGTCGTTTCTCAACGACGTTGGGCTCGTTTGAGCCCCTATAAATTGGTAAAAATCATCAAAAATATATATTAGCATTGAGGCAAGTATTAGGCAAGTACTTGCCCCAAATACTTGCCTCGCTAACCCCGTACTTGCCACCTGTGCACCACCCGGGTGTTGGCAAGTGCCGGGTGGGCAGGTGCCGGGTGCGGCACCACCCGGGTGACGTCAATACTTGCAGATACCTGCAAGTACTTACCACTCGTGCCTTGCTCTACATGGGGTGACGATGACTCCTTTCATGGATCGATCGACGACGCAGTGTATCGTGTTATATCCATCACATTCGGGAAGTCCAACGATGAAGTCACTAGTGATGATGCTGAAGGGTTGAGTGGGGATTTCATTGGGAACTAGGGGAATGTGTGGTGGATGATTGTTGACCTTGGTAACCTGACAAGTGGGGCAGCCTCGCACGTAGTCGCAGATGAAAACAGACATGCCTGGCCACCAGAACTCGCGGCTCACGAGTTCATAGGTTTTATAACGCCCAGGGTGTCCAGCAATAACCGAGTCGTGGTACATCTTGACAATGTCTCGACGAAGTGCGGCGTCCTTAGGAACATAAACCTTTTCTCGAAAGAGTACCAGGCCTTCTTCATAGTTCCATTTCTGTAGATTCTTGACCAGCGAACGAGGTCCATTGTTAAGAGTGACGTCTAACGCACTGAGGACTTCCTTGTCCTTCAATGGACACTCTCGAATTCGCTTTCTCAACTCGTTATCTCCAATGGACGTTACTGCGCCTGGACGTATAGCACGAATGCGGACGAATGTGGGATCAAGCAGTACGCGATCTGCGTTGTTGTCCTCGACCCCCTCTTTATGATCTGGTCGGCGAGAGAGAGGGTCGCTATGGTTCAGGGTTCCTCGTTTATGAATCAGTTCAAAGTCAAAGCACGTAAGGAATAACGCTCATCGGGCTTGACGACGACTCAGCTTCTGGGACTGGGTAAAGTACTCCAGGTTCTTGTGGTCAGTAATGACTTCGACCTTATGGCGCGCGCCTTCGAGGTGATGTCGCCAATCCTCTAGCGCTCGAATGATGCCAAGGAGTTCTTTGTCGTGAATGTCGTAGTTGCGTTGGGTTTCGTTGAGAGACTTGGACAGGAATGCACACGGATGCCATTGCTCGTCCGTCCCCTGCTGGTAGAGCGTGGCTCCGGTCGCAAAATCGGATGCGTCTGCTTCCACACGATAGGGTTTATCAGGATCCGGCATGATTACACCCTATGCAGTAGGGTCTATTTAGACATACCCTCTTATTAGAGGGGAGCGTTATTCAATATTGCCTCTAAGTAGAGGCCTCTAACTAAAGGTCATATCTAGATACACCCGGCATCTCTGGCAGACTACTATATGTAAGCAGGCTGGTGCTGCCATACATGCCGGGTGGGTGGCTGGGCTGAGAATAGTCACATGATTAAAAAAGCGGAGGGGGTAGGGTTCTGCTCAGCTGGGTGGGATGACATCATGGGGATCATCCAGATTAGATATTGATGGATCTGGGGAGATGTTCCTGGGATTGATGAATTGATGGATGGGGTCCAGGATGGGTGGGGCAGGCCCTATTAGGGCGCATTTTTGGTCAGGTGATCACTGAGCAGGATGGGGTGGGCAATAATGAATGCTGCTATTGGGGATGGCTGTAGGGGGGGTGATGACTTGGTTTATGTTTTTTTGGGCTGGGAATTCAGTGGTGTAAACGGTTTTTTAATAGCTTCAATAGTTAAGGAGATATTAAGGAATTACAAAAATGCGCCACATCAAACAGATCTAGCAGGCTCTGTACTTATACCCATGACTTGCGACTTGGGAATCCTTTATAGGTACTATAGATCGATGTCTGATATAATTCCTAGATCATTCCATCCATGGGTTCAAGAGATATACCAGGTCGACTAAATCAGGCTTCTTGGGGGTATAGCATGGGATCCTGTAATCCTGGGGACCTGGGACTTTGATACTTCGTTTATACTAGTAGTAGACCTCTATTGGAGGTGTGGACAGGTCACCCAACCCAGTAGCCCATCTATAGATAGGTCTCCAATGCTGTATTAGCCATTTTCGCATTTTTGCTTATTTAATATATAGCAGGTGGTCTAAATTGGGGTCAGCCACCTTCAGACACTCATTTATAACTATTCTACAAAAGGAACCATGACATTTGGTGAAGGGACCAGTGCTTTAGCCCTCAGTCTTCCTCCTCAGCGGAGTTTTGATCAAAATTCCCACGCTCTAGGCAGAGGATCGTCCACTCAATCCTTCGTGTCCTACACATGCTACTGACCCCATTTCTTTTGTAGGACGTGTATATATGTTATATATATCATATCCAGGTGTCAGACCAGTAATTGCATGAGGTGATTAGGTCAGGAAGTCGTCCACAGCTGGCTAAACAGCCCATACCCCCTTCAGACAGTGATACCTTTTGTTCTACTGTGAAGAGAGGCCTGGAAACTAGTCAGCCATGCATTTATATCATATTGGATGAAGTTATAGGTGTCCTTTATATGTTGTAGGTCAAAGGTAAGAAAGTGAAAATGCGCAGTAGCCTAACTCTTGCATAAGTGCTTCCAATGGCTGAACAGGTCATAGCACATGAGTACTACCTGGATGACTGATGAGATACCTTCTATTTCACTTCAATAACAATATTCAACTCGCATTTCATGGCTCCTATGAATAGTTGGAAAGTATTCTTCATTTTCATAGTAGTAAACTAGCAGTACAGATCTATGGACGACTTCCTGACCTAATCACCTCCTGCAATTACTGGTCTGACACCTGGATATGATATATATAACATATATACACGTCCTACAAAAGAAATGGGGTCAGTAGCATGTGTAGGACACGAAGGATTGAGTGGACGATCCTCTGCCTAGAGCGTGGGAATTTTGATCAAAACTCCGCTGAGGAGGAAGAC
>QLPD01002509.1:0-12829 GCA_003314085.1 Hymenopellis raphanipes
ACTCTCAAATCGCTCGACGAACTTCGTAAGCACCTGTACGCTGCGCGTTCTTTGAGCTATTTCATTTCAAGCTGATGAGCCTTTCTCTGAAGCGCGTCTTTCAACCGACAGAAGAAACCACTTCAAGATGCATGTGATGCGGCTCCAATCCCCATCTCCTATGGAAAATCGACAAGTGTCAGTTCGCTGCAACAGCGCCTAGAACGATTCTGGTATGCCCTTCATTGACTTGAGTCTGTTCACTGTGTATTAATTCTTTCTATAGGTATCCAAATGGTAAACCAAGAACCGCTACCGCTGTGGTTACCGAACCCCAAAGACCTCCGCTTCAAAGCGCAAGCGCGCCCACTCAGCGCAGACTTCCACGACCACGGCACAAACACCTATCCCAACTTCAACCATCTATTCTGGGCTTCCACCATCCAACTCCGCCCTTCTCAGTGCTTTCAAGACCGCGATAGAGCGTGCCGACGCATCCTGTATACCTGCAAGCGTCGACAGTAACGACCCGCTCAGTGCTTTCGGACGCGATCCCTCCTCATACATAGACTCCGCGTTACACGGCGACGACATATGGGAGAACGGACTGAATCAGCTTGTTCATAGCGTGTTCGGTTGGGCGATGACGGGTGATGAGATTAAGGCTTTGGTGCGGGATGGAAAGAGCGGCGTTTCTGGATTCTACGCCTTTGTCAGACACTTCGTTGAGGAACGTGGTGTTGGAGAAGGTCTCTTCAAAGAGAAGGTTGAACGGTTGACTGAAGCACTGAACGCGTTACCCCCCTTGGCTTCCCTTCCTTATGCACTGCCCTCGTCGAGCTCCCTCTCCTCCATTCCATCGACACCTACTCGAAGTATGCCGGCAGCTATGTTGCCCACAGCAGCACCTTTTAACAGTGATGCCAACATAGATCCTTCGCTGCTCAGGCTTCCTCCTCTTTCGGGAAATCCAAGCACGGATATCGCCCTTATCAGCGCCGCGCAAATTGCGGCTGCTGAAGATACTCCGGACAGTACGCCTCGTGGAACTCGACGGCGACAAACACCACAGCGTAGTAATGCACTCACTGTCGCGGAGCAAATTGAGAGTCTTTCAGATGCCGAGCTTCTTCAGGATTTCGGTGCCACTGACGTTACATTGCAAGAGGTCATGGGTGTTGCCGACGATGACGACGAGGATGAGGATGAGGAATTTGGTGGTAAGTTTGCATCTCAAACTTATGAAAATAGCTGAAAGTCGATGGCAGGTGACGATGTTGATGTTGATATGCCTTCCCAGCTTACACAGGAAGAACGGGAAGCATATGAGAGAGAGGTACGAGTTGCGGCGGCTGACCGACATGAGCAAAATCGCCGAGTTGGTGGAAGACGCACTCAAGACTCGGTTGTTCGGGATTGGAATGTATTTTCTTAGTACTTACTTCAAGCTTACTGACATATGCTCCAGCGCTTTCTTGTGTATGGCCTAAGCTCGGGAAAGTTACGCGACAACATTATCGATGATCACGCACTGCTGGTCTACATCGCGTACAGTGCTGAGCGAGCGAAACTTGACAAGAGGGGTCATACTATCCCAGGTTCGCGTGTTGGAGCTGTACGTGCCGTGTCCGCATCGCTTTTTTCACGTTTCTCACACAACATTTCTAGTCACAGTTGAAGAAGCTTTACTTCAGCGTTCTGCGCCTTCGAAAGATGCAGGAGGCCGAAGATCCCGCTCTGAAGACGACTCGACCATGTCGGGGTGGCCATGTTATGGACGCCTTGAAGACACGGATGGACGAAGCGCTCAATCGCGAACGAGAGTGCATAGTTATTGCTCTGAAACTATTCTCCGAAGCTAACAATGGTTGACAGAGGTCTAGGCAAAGACGATGCACCGGATATCGTGGCGAATACGTTTCTGTCTAACGTGGATGAGGGAGATCTTGCTCGTATCCGAGTTGCACTTCTCAAGCACCGAGAACGTAAGTAATGCTACCGAACGTCGTGTCCTCCCATGCTGATCTTCTCTCAGTCCGACTTGTAGTCTTCGGTCACGTAGCTTGGGCATGTCAGAATGCGAGCGGTAATCGCGGCGATGATATACGAGCACTCAAACTGTGTGAAAGCTCGTATCCGAGTTGCACTTCTCAAGCACCGAGAACGTAAGTAATGCTACCGAACGTCGTGTCCTCCCATGCTGATCTTCTCTCAGTCCGACTTGTAGTCTTCGGTCACGTAGCTTGGGCATGTCAGAATGCGAGCGGTAATCGCGGCGATGATATACGAGCACTCAAACTGTGTGAAATTCAACATTACACACTTCTGCATCCGGATAGGCGGACGACAATCTTCGCACTCCTTGGACTTCAAGGCGAGGAGAAAGCTGGAAAGAAAGGGCTGCGAACGGTATGCTTATCTGTTTGAATTATAAACTTCGTCTTCATAATATCCTCTAGATTATCAATCCCGTCTACACTACATTTATCGCGCATCGTGATCCTACCATGTGTCCTCTCGGCGCACTGGCGTTGTATTTTCACTGGCTCTTTGACTATTTTCAACTCGGCGAAAAGTTTGAAATTGATTGGACAGTGAATAAATCGTGGCGTCGGTTCCGCGTTCTCTTTGGATCGGATCCCGAAGTTCCGTACTCGGATACCTCGCTTTACAACATCTATGCACGCGCGTTCAAGTCAGTTGGCTTTGAGTCGAAAATGAAGCAGCACCTACCTCGACATCTACTCGGCTACCTTCAAGAGCGACAAGGGTACGTGTAATCGTATCTAAAGTGGATGACTGCTTATGCTCCTTAGTGTACAAGCGGAACAAACAAGTCGTCTTGGCTGGAAACGCGAGGAGCAATACGGAACGACTTATGCACCTCAGTTTCCGAAACAGGCAAGTTTCGTCTTCTCTTGCTTGATGATGACTTACCGGTTGTTGAAGGCAATTCTAGGCTGCGCTGGTTATAAGGATTACGAAACCTATGATCCGACGTGGCGCCACGTACAGGTTCCAGCCCAATTTCTGTCTCTTATCTGTCCAATGGCTGACGACATTTTGTCGACTGTGAAAGGTTCGTTTGCAAGCTACTTACTTTAATGTCAAGTCTTGACAGTTTCCACTTGAAGGAAAGTTAAACCTTGTGGGTGCAACCAAGTTCTGGGAGGCTGTTATTCATCTCCGCCCATATCTCTTTCAGGTACGTGAGCTGTAAGCTTAACCGTGACCTGCCGCTCACTTTCGTGTGTAGTCCGCCGCTGCTATCTACCAGATCTGTCCCAAGTCTGCACTTTTCCGGCTTCCAGCGCTGGCACGAGAGGATGTTCGTGACTGGATGTCAACCGTCTTTCCTGTCGAACTTGACCGACTTCAGAAAGCGGTACGGGCGCCGATCGACATCTCGACTATTCAAGATAGAGAACTGCGCCGTGTGCTTGAGCACTATCAGACCCTTCTGCAGAACCAGGCTGTTCTCCTCGACAAGTATAATATATCGATGATGGAGCTTACTGCACTTGTTCATCGACGAACGGCGCCGCTCTCTCCAGCCAAGGGCTACTCACCAGATCTGTATGCTAAACGCCTCAGTGAGTCCAACTTTGCTCAATAGTCTGGTGATCGTACTGATGGAGGATATCAGAAATTGCGAATACACAATCGTCAGCAACAGTCGAGCACACCTTGGATGTATATTCGACGTCAACAGCAAACGGATCGCCGCATTGAGCACGCGTTCAAAATATGCAGACCGATGAACAAGCCAAAGCGCCCGAATTATCTCAGATTGACCTAGTACTTCCGAATCCAAAGGCATTCATCACACCAGGTTCGTGAATTCGCTTAACAATTGTTCCCGTCTATGTGTTGATCTTCAATCAGGCGAAATCAATCCTGTATGGCCGGTAATACTCGGAAATCGCTCGACAGGATGGGAGCAAGATATATTCCCTTTGGTCAAGCAACCGGATGAACTGTGGGAGTCGTGGGCACCGTCGAAAACCCTGGACAAGTATAAAAGTGTCATGGATGTCTGGAATGTATACAACACGGGCGAAGCGGTATTCGACGAGGCTGGTAATCAAACGGGTGTGAAGCCGCCGCTTCGACTGGTTGAGCAGTATTTTCAAGCCAAGTGGCGGCCAAAGGAGAAGGTAATGCTCAACTATTGCAGCTCACGGTATGGTGTATTGACTAACTTATATAGATGCGCAAAAGCTTTGGACGTTTTCGCGAGATTCCGGAGTGGATAGACCATCAGTCAAAGGCGCGATCTGTGTCTCCGCGCGTCGTGATTGCAGAGCTTGAGAAACGGCGGGAACAAGGTGGAGATCCATTGCGTGATGATGACTCCGAAGATGGGAAGATGACATCGGCGTGGGGTTTGAGTGCGCTTCAGAAGTGGGTGAAGAGATGTCGGGAGGAGGAGCACGTAGCGCAGCGGGCAGCGAGGGCAGCGCATGCAGCATCTCCACTGCTTCCAGCCTTTGGTGACGAGGAATCTGTATCATCCATTCAGAAGAAGCGTGCTGCTCCAGTCGCACCCCGCGGAAAGTATAAGAAGCTGAGAGTTGGTTGATGTTAACGTACATTACATAGAATACATGATGCCATATCTTGTGGGGGACTGTGTTGTAAGTGAGATTATGAGTGGAGTGTGTTGTCCTACCCTTCAAGATGATATATGCCAATTTTCAGATATCCCACTGTTTCTGTTGTTGTTGTGGAAGAGCGATAATATTCAGAAATGTATCTACATTACTTGCCGATGTATAGTAAGTAATGCCCGAAGCTTCAAGTAAGATATGCTGGTGTCTTCTTCATGCTGCTTCGTGAGCTCGCGACGCAAATTCATCCACTCAGGATAGATGATGCAGTGACCGCGAATCTCCGCTGGCAGCAACACATTGAGTGAGAAACCGGCATTCTCGAGATCAGAGATCGTGCCCAAGGATTCACCAAATGGAAAGCCGAACGACATGACAGGGAATCGACCTCGGCTGTCAAGCTCGAGCGTCGTCTTGCCATTGCACTCGTGGCCGTTCAGCACCGGAGTCTCGTTATCGCGAAGGGTACATATATAGACGGCTGAGCACCGAGGGTAGGGACACGGATTATGAGTGCGTCGACCGAAGAGAACGTTTTCGAATAGCGTGGTCGGATGAGTACGCGAGGGAATCCTGATGGAATGATAAATTGGCTGCATGATGTGCTGCACCAAACAGCGCGTGCACAGGTGATGACCGCATGAAAGCGTCCAAGCTTTGGGGAATGCAACGCCGTTGCGAGTATGAGGCGGATCGCCCGGGATGTGAGCGCGGGGCAGTTGAGACGACTTCGCTAGCGACGGCAAAGATATGTACTGGCGGTTGAAGTTGGACAAGTCGAGATCCAACCAGCACATAGCACAGCGAAAGTCGAGAGCGCAAGGGAGCGTGAGCGCGTGCGGAATTGATGCTGATAAAGGTTAAGATGCTTTTCTACAGCAGAACATAATAAACATACTTACCGTTTGCTTCTTCATTCTTGACGTTGTCCATCTCTAATACAAGTGTCACGTTAGACGACGATGCAATCAAGCCGCCACGAATAGAAGCGCGGATGCGTCGCTATAAAGCGCCTCGCCGATTGCTGGCTCTGATGTTGCAACAAGAGGGAAGCGGGCGCGCCATAGGAGGATCCCAGCAGAGAACAGAGACATTTTCCATATTCGGACGTCGTTCGCGGTGACCGCGCGCGCGAGAGAGGCGGTGACACGACGGTTTAGAGGGGAGGCGAAGCCGAAGGGCGAAGCTGTGACCGCTCTGCCAAGTAAGGGCTCGGCACCTCTTAGCGGAGTTTGAAGGCGGGGTTTGAATGGAAGGTGACCTGTGGCTGTGCCGGTCCCGTTTGCAGGGATCGGTCACCGGAATGCTTGATAGAACAGTGAATCCAGATTGTCTGGTGAGGCGGTCCGGCAAGCGTTACGACGTGAGGATTACATGTGGCGAGAGCATGCCGCTATCGTCGCCTCGAGTTGTATGTTGCCTGTTGCATTCACTTGGTATTTCTCACGCGTCTTCAGGCAAGTTATGATAGAAGAGTTTGTTCTAGACCAAGACTCTGGCGAGCAAGAGTTTTAGGCCATTATACAAGATGATGCATGATCGCCACGAAATTGGGTCATTCAAGGCCCAGTAGACGAATGATGTAGTGTCTGTTGCGGTTTTTGTGGGAAGAGGCCAGGCATCCGTTTGTTTGTCATTCGAGATCAACAGATTTCGCCTAGTCTTGAGGGACTTAAATTCAACGTAAGTCTGAGCAGCGTTCGGATTTTCAACGGCTGGCTGCACGAGCAGGACGGATCTCAAATCACACAATCAAAGAAGTGGGTCGATTTGGGTTACTATTAGCGCCCGAAAAACTCGCTGACGACTGGCTCCGGCAGATGAGTGCCTGATTGTTGGTTCTAGAGTAGAGCAGTCTTTTCAGATGACGTGCATGTACGGCAAACCCGAAATGAACCTCTTCAAGCGAGAAGACACTTGGAACACACAGTTGAGAACACTGTCATGGGAACAAGTCCTTGGCGCTGATACGCATGATGGCCGAACTTGGACGTCAGAAGCCATAGATGCCAGTACGTTGCGCACGCCTCCGAGTTCAGCTGGAGTTGACCAGAACGGCAGAGAAATATATCAGATAAGATAAATGGCGCGAAGCCGTGCTAGTAACGTACTAACCTGAACGCGCTAGAAGTTGCTTCAACCGTGGCGTGATATCTGTGGGCGGCGGTATATATAGGCTGCAAGAAGAAAACGACCATTATCCAACAACCTACCTCAACACATACCACATACCGCAGCAGCCAATGTCTGACCAGATCTTCTCTTACAGCCAACTCCCCGCTACGTCGTACGCCGACTGGGAGCGTACTGACAATTGGTTCAACTCCTTCCTCATTCCCGCCGACCCCCTCCTGGACGCTGGGGTCGCGAACGCCATGAAGAACGGTCTGCCCGACATCGCTGTGAGCGCTTCCCAGGGCAAGTTTTTGTACCTGCTCGCCAAATCCTTGGGCGTCAAGAAAATCGTCGAGGTCGGGACATTGGGAGGGTAGGCGGGATGTGTGCTTTTGAAATGGTGACACTAAATGCTCCTTGACAGATACTCCACGACGTGGCTTGCTAGGGCTCTCCCTGAGGGCGGCTCGCTCCTTGGGCTCGAGTTGGAGGCGAAGCACGCAAAGGTATGCCGAGACTCAGCAGTGCAGAAACCAAGTTTTGACTGGAGCAGGTTGCCGAGGAAAATGTGGCCAACGCAGGCCTTGGTTCCAAGGTCAAGTTCATTGTCGGGCCCGCCCTAGCCTCCCTGAAGGAGATCCCCGCCTTTTCCAAGTTCGACTTGGCGTTCATTGACGCGGATTGGGAGTCGATCGCCGAGTACTTCCAGGAGGCGAAGAGGATCGTCAGGAGCGGAGGCATTATTGTGAGATTAAGAGCCTTCGCATTTCTTTGAACACTGATTGCTGACTGCTGGGCAGATTGTCGACAACGTAGTCCAGAACGGCGAAGTCTCCAACTTTGGCGAGAAACAGGCAGAGTGGGCTGAGCCGGAGGGTGTTCGTAGTCTTGTCAAGGCCATCCAGAATGATAAGGAGGTCGAAGCGACCGTCATCGGAACCGTTGGGAACAAAGGATACGATGGGTTCTTGTACGCCATCAGGAAGTAGTTAACTGAAAGGCTCGCGTTGTATGAAATGTACCAATACGGAATGGAGTATCTTGTACTTAGTTATCGCTAGCATAATCGCATCTGCCATTGAAGACGACAGTTGAACCAATCTTGGAAATTGGAATACTTAGTAAGTATCATATGCTCATAAACATCAGAGGTCACAGAAACCTGTTTAAATAGTTGTCAAAGATCTCACGATGAATGAGTTCGCCTACTACAGGAAGCGATAAACCCCAGGTCCTCACAGGAGCCTAAAAATATAATGCCCAGAATCGTACAGGCTTTACTATACAAGAGGCTACATATGTAAGTACTTGAGTAGCATAGGATGGAGTAGTCGAATGGACGGAGAACGTCGAAGAATGTCTTGTGCGTCAGAAAGGTCAACATTGGGTATCAAATATGAAGGTATAAGATATCGAGACGATATATAACTGATTATAAGATGTCAGTATCCTAAAACCGGAAAATTGTCCCTCAAGACTCAGTGTTTCTTGAGCTTCTTATGACTTGGAGGCTTTCCCACTTTAGAATTAGGACCGTGTTGATTGCGCCAATGCCGTTGAACGGATGTCTGATCGCGATAAACATTTCCGCACACCTGGCATGTTAGGGGAGGTCCACCGCCGTGCTTGTCTCGTGTATGACCTGATAAGCCGGTTTAGTGAATGCTGGTTACATCCAGGAGAAGGAGAAACTTACGGGCTAGAGCACTCTTGATAGTGAAACCGCAGGTTGGTGAACATTGAGTGCAAAAATGACGAGGCTGGCCGTTGACCTTGCGCATTTTCTGCTGCGCCTGGGGGTCGGGTTTCCGTGCGCCTCGTGTCTGCTTGCAACCTACATGGAAGACCGTAGTGCTAGGCCCTGCAACAGCAGTTTCGGCGTCAGGTGACGCTACATCGGGGACTGGCATGGTTGGTGCCGTAGACGTAGATTCTGAGTCCGAGGGTACACGTTGTCCACAAACATATAAGATGGGTGGACTCTCCAAACTGGCGTCGCCCAAGGCGTTGTTAACAGCATTGTACTCCGTCGAGTCCTGTGACGTCGGAAAGAAAACCCCACTGTAGCTTTGGGGGGAGGACAATACTGTCGAACTGTGATAACCGGCCAGGTTCTGCGTGTCAACCGTATACAGATCATGTCTATTAACGAGATCATATCCCGATGGCGCAAAGGAATGAGCCTGAACAGCATACGTCGACGGAGCGCCGGAAGACTGGTATGCAGTGTCAGGTCCTTGTATCTCGGTGACATGACCTCCATGTTCTGTGGGACTGGGCTGCGAGTTATTAGCTTCTGCAGCAAAGCTCCGAGTCGGGTCCGCTTGAGCTCGAGGATACATCTGGGTATCCCACGCAAGACTAGGAGACGATGGAATACCATGAGTAGGGGACATTCCGATGGAAGACGGATCAACGGTCGAGGGGGCCACACGCGACGGTGTGTCCCAATCAGTCGAATGAGGGCCCGAGGCAATCGACGTGCGGTATTGATGCTCGCCGAGCGCATTGCTCAAGGAACTGAAGGTGCCTTGTACAGTAGGGCTATGGTTGGCAGGCACCGCATCATATGTGTTTAGTCCTAAGACAGACTCTGAGTGGCGGTGGTGAAGGATGCCAGGGATTTGCCTAGAACACTGACCCGCCGAGTCTGAGTTGCGCCGCATAACCGTGCGATTGACGATAGGTATAGAGAGCCGGTCGGAAGAATCGTCATTGGAGGGTGATGGATATCCTGAATGCGAGTACGACGAGGAAGAAGTAGACGGCAGAGACGGCGAGGCCGACTGGGCTTCAAATCCTTCGCCAACATGCAGGTTCTTCATATCCCTGATTATGAACGAATCAGAAGGATTCTGACGGTGGAGGATGGGACGCAGGGGACGCTGTGGCATGTGGGATTCGGAATGCCGACGACCTGAGCTGTACGCCTGAGTATGTATAAGTGGCTCGAGATAATAAGGAGAAGACGCGTTGGAATAAAGTTCAGATGGAACCCCCAGCGCCTGCACGGAGCCCGACTGGTTCCATGTCTGTTCAGGGAACGGTCTACCGACCGGCTGACGCGATAGTGCGTCGTCTTCGTTGTCGGAAGTTGCAACTGGAACGGTCTGAATGAGAAGATGTGACAGTGAAGGCAAGGTAGACGCACAAGGATCTTCATCTACGGTAGACGACGTAATACCGAGTGACTCGAGGGTATCACTCCAGCCACTGTCAGAGTCTAGAATAAAGGCCTTGATGAGCACCAGGCATGTAAAAAGACGCCTTCACGTACCATTAGACACTCGTCGCTGCAACCTAACAGTACTTTCCCCTGTCATCTCTCCCTCCCACGCATAACCGCTACCACTATAGACCACCCAGTCAGTACGTCGTAGCAAAACCTGGCAACAGATAACGCACGGAGATAGCTGGATGGATCCGGCATCGTTCTCGAGGTAGAAAGAATGTTCCTCCGACGAGGTAACAGCAGGGGCAGAACCTCCATCGACGTCCATGCCAGTAGAGTCAGACGTAAGGCGACGCCCGGGCGATGGAACCTTGGCCTCCCCATCAGCGTTATAGTTTGAAAGACGATACGGAGTGCATGTCATGAGCAGAGGGAGGGAATGGGGCGGGCGTGAGATTAACGCCTACAGGGCAAGCATTCTGACGAGCGTAGGCTTTATGCGATTTCCGAAGGCTGTTACTTAGCTGTTGAGCTGTGATGATTTAAGGACACGTGTGGAAGATATTCTTATTCGTATTTACCTCGTAAAAGCGACAAACGCGATCCTGCGCCGCTGGATGGACCGGATCCATAAGTGTTTCATGATGCTCGCTGTTGGGAACAAGCTGGCCAGGTGCTAGTGGGAAGCCTATCGCCTCCGATGCCGTTAAATGCCTCGTTGCATCAAGGAACCTACAAATCCATCTGGACCGGGTCGACAAGTTTGGGAGAAGGTCATACCAAGCAAAACATCAAGCGTACATTGTTACAATCAGCGCGGACAAAACGACTCTGCGAGTGGAAGACTGGCACAAGAAGCAAGCAAGCGCTTCGAACCGGTGTCAGAATCAAAGCGTCTGATCGTCGTTCAAACAAGCCGTGACCACCTAAATCAGAAGAAAACGAAGCGCGCAAAGCAGCCTAACCTAGAAGTGTGGCGTGTTACAGCACCTTGCAGTGAAATGTGCAGTCTCGACAGTTTGTTCCGCTCACGATTTCTGCTTAGGGTTGGCTAGCGGACCCTGCTCATGTAACCTAATTAGTAAAGAAAATCTTGTTCGGTCCGTGCCACAAACCGTTGACGCGACAATGCCCACTCTAGAAGTATAGTTTCTTCCCGAGAACTTATCCATGTTACAGCAGTGTTCTCCTGCAACTAATTTGGCGTGCTCTAGCGTAGGTGGGCGAGAATGGAGGCAAGATCTGTTCAAGATTCAATTTACTGATTAGGATATGTGTACAGGGTCTAAGTATGCTGCCCTGAGCAGAAATCCTGAGGGGAACAAACTGCGGAGAGTGCACATTTCACTGCAAGGTGCTGTAGTTTTCCGTAAAGATCTGCCAGATATGATGGCGGTGGATCGACAGCAGATCCGA
Source organism: Hymenopellis raphanipes (assembly GCA_003314085.1). Taxonomy (NCBI): domain Eukaryota; kingdom Fungi; phylum Basidiomycota; class Agaricomycetes; order Agaricales; family Physalacriaceae; genus Hymenopellis; species Hymenopellis raphanipes. Next base: position 11,293 of record QLPD01002509.1, read on the forward strand.
CTCCATTTTCTCTTCCTTGCCTGCTCAAAAAATCTGAGAGTTGGGTCGTGTTAATGTGATATGATACAAATTGTAGAAATGTATAGTAAACTGTCCCTTGAAAATGCAATGCCAAGTGAGAATAACTGGTCCGTGCGGTGTTATGATACATGAAAAAGATGTACGACAACCAAGACGACCTGCGCATGGCGTTAAATGAGGATATAAAAGATGATACAAGAAAGCAAAGCGAAACGTAACAGCGATATGCACTAATGATAACAAAACGACCGAGATCAATTGACAAGATAAACGGTGATGATGGGCTTGCACACTTCACTCTGGTGTGGGTCCCGAGCGTAACCGACGCCTCTTGTGAGTTTTCGGTTGTCCGTGGCCTTGTGACTTCTGGTGGCGATCTAGAGAGGATTTGTCCCGATAAGATCGGCCACATGAGGGATACCCGCAATAAACGATATATTCCTCGGCGCCATGCTTCGTCTTAACGTGGACTGTAATAAAATTAGATATTGAAGAGATCTGAAGCACTGTCACTCACTCCCCAATGCCCCCTTCGTCGTAAAATCAACGCCACATGAATCGCATATGAAGTTGGCGACGCTGGAGCTCTTGCGTTGTCTCTGGACAGCGGAGTCATTTCGCCCTCTTTTCTTCCGGTGCGAAAGCAGTGTGAGAGGCGCCGTCGAGATTTTGGGAGATGACTCTGATATGTCCGCGGACAAGTCTTCGTCGTGGCCCATGGGCGGAGATTGCGTGCCTGGACTATAGGACGTCAGGAATGTCGAAGGAGCAAGACCTGGCGTGCTTGATGCAGGCGAGGGATAGCTCGACTGCTGAGGAAATCCGTGAGAGGTCGACGGAGTCGGGGGAAGTGAGAAAGGTCTTGACAATGGGGATAGTGAGAGTTCAGCAAGGCGCGTGCAATAAGACGGTGATGAGTTGTCCGGGGCCGTATTAGGAGGAGAGTGCAGATATGAAGGATCCGGCGGGGCTTCAGGAGCCTTAATGGGAAGTCGGCGCGGGGAAGAAAATGGACTGTCATCCGCTACAATTTATGGATGAATTCCTCAGCGAAGGACAGTGAGAGGGAATACTGCGCTCACTATCACCCAGCGTTTGCCGCAGCAACGACATCCAGGGCGACGCGAATTCGTCGTCTGTTAGGCGTCATCAGTAAAAAGGATATGCGGCCAGGACGAGGGGCTACCTGCGGCAGATGGGTTTCTAGGACTCCATACGTAGTCATCCTAAGAACTAATGAGTCGACGCTGTCAGACTGTGCCTGTCAAAAAGTCTTACTGAGAAGAAGCTAGGCAATTGCAAAGGCAATTCGGGATCTTGTTCCAGGACGCCTTCAGAGGCCACAGGGTATCTGAATATTTGACTTGAGCGAGAGGTGCCAGGCGTGTTTACAAGAACATACTCGTTCAACCGTCCACTTTCTGGCCAATCCATGTTGACAAAAGACGCGGTGTGAGAAGAGTCCATCCCGGAACCGATGGGGGGTGGATATAGACCAGAGACTATATACGTCCTT
>QLPD01002512.1:0-40583 GCA_003314085.1 Hymenopellis raphanipes
TCCAAGCGTGGCAAGTATCAAATCATTTGCTGTAATTCACGTATTCTGACGTTTTAGTTAGGCTACACAGCTTCACAGCGAAGACTGTTAACGTGGGCGTGCATTGGCACTCTCGTATCATCTATTCTCTCTATTTGGGTCTTCTACTACGACCGTTTGGAGTCTTCTACTTTGCGCGCCACTAGTAGCAGTCGCCCGCCCTTGCGGCGTCCTAGCACGTATGTCAACCTGGACTCTGTGATATCCAGTGGTGACAAGCCCTCGCCTTCTCCGATTTATAATTCCCCGGATGTTATCCTCCAGTTCAAAACCTCCGATCCGTCCCGGACTTTGTCTGAAGACTCTCGCTGGTATCCCAGCCATGTAGGCGCAATTTACCCCGACGATAGACACTTTCTCGTCTCTTCTGAGGTACGCTGTGTTAAGACGCTGCTTCATAGCTTAATGTTCATACGATAGACCTCAAGCGTGGTGCAGTTTAGAAACATCGACTACGGAATGGAAAGGTGCCACTTGAACCCGACCATTCCGAGTCCCAATATCACGTCCTTCGATGCAGCAGTGAACGTGGATTTCTCGAGTGAGATCGATATCTGGATGCTGGATAGCAGCTCCGAGTTATCGAGACACATCTCATGGTCCACCGCACCACCTCGCCGCTCGCATTTCGCGACTATCGATTTCTCTAGGAAAGACCACACACCAGTAGAGTTTCGCTGTCCGTCGTCCTCATTCACAACGTTCGAGTTCTCCTGTTCGGATCGCACACCTAATTGTTATATCGACTTTTGGCAGAAGAAAGAGCACGCGCCGAATGGTAGAGTCTTTTACGATTCTGTGTGGTTTGTGAACTTACCAACTACTTAGGTGTGTTTATGGTTCAACATGATTCCACAGGCTGGTCGTAGCTCTTTTCATGCCGAGTCAGATGTAATGCGCGTACATAGTACTACATTGAGTGATCTTCTTCTTTCAATGATTGTAACAGTCGAATGCTACAATGCGATCGTTATAGTTCGTCGCCGAAAGATCAAAGATAGCCCCCGAATCAATATTGATACCATCTCCGATGCAGTTCGAACTACTGAAATTGGGATGAGCCTCCTGTTCCAAGACGCGTTGAGAGAAAGCTTACACCCAAAAGTTGCATCCCACAGTAGACGGGATGATCCGAATGCTCGAGAGGGAATCGACCCAAATTCCGTCCAGATCAATGCAAAAGTCGCAGGCCAACGAGTATGTCAGGCAAGACCCTTGAAAATTTGCGTCGGTGCAGCCCGTCCAGACTGGAATGGGATCATCGGCGGCGACATATCCAACCGGCGCAATGGGGCGTCCATACCCTTGAACTTCAGTGTACGTCAAGCTACTGTTGTCGGCTACACGTGGAGGCATGCAATAGCTCGGGACTGAAGCCTATTTAGACGATAATCTAGAGCAGAGAAACTACTACATACCTCCTGACGTGCATTCTGTTCCAGCGGGGCAGACAGCGTCAATATTATCTCCGCACTCAGCGAATGGCTACGTGAGTGTCAGCGCCACACAAGAATTCAAGTGATTAGTACTTACATCGAGCGTCGTAACAACACTTGCGGCTCTCGCCACATTAATAATGAGAGCTGCGACGGCGATGGCTTTGAAGTTGAACATGATGCCAATGACTTTCGCATACCGCGAAGATCCATATAAGCAAACTCAATCTGTTACCGGAACTTGGATTCGCCCCTACGTGGAGTACCTCTGATTGCTCCCCGATCTCCCAGGACAAAAAGGTCCTGAAAGAAGTGATGATTTAATATGCCAATGAAAGCTACGGCATCAAAGACGGGAAGACGTACTTGATAGGAACAAGACCCTCATTCAAAGCGAAGGTTCACACTTGAAGCGCGAATTGAGGTATTCCGGACTCCCTATTCAAAGCGGAAGATCGTCGGTAATCCAGCCGTCCGTGGTTCACGTCACTCCGAGCTTTGATTCTATCTGTGGGTAGCCCTCATGGTCAAAGAACTCGTCCGTACCTGAGAGAGCAAAAATCGTCGGTAATCAAGCCGTTGGTTCACGTCACTCCAGGCTTTGATTCTATCTGTACCATCTAGCTTGGGTAGCCCTCATGGTCAAAGAACTCGTCCGCACCTGAGGGAGCAAGTCCTTCTCCCATGCATCCATCGGTACCTATCGCAGCTCTACTGCTGCTCGTCAGTCTTTTGAACCTTGGTTATCTCGGTCACAAAAAGTGGTACCGGTCTTCCACACAAGTGCTAGAGCATCCATGTATGTCTTTCATCGATATCGTGTCGCACGGAGACCTAATTGAACACGAGTTCAGCTTACACGTATCACGGTCATGATTTCCCCCAATATCTTCCGATACCCAACTCCATGCTCGACGAAGTCTTATTGACAGTAGAAGAGAGCGTCAGATATCCAGTGGCGGGAACGGCTTCCGACGACGACTGGTTCTCCTTGCAATTAGGCTCGGGCTCAGCAGGCTACGTACGCCTGGGATCGGAGGAGCGTATCTTCGTGGTGAACATGTTCCACGAGCTGCATTGTCTTCGACTCTTGAATTTGGCATTCGACCCAGTCAAGGTCGTAGCTGAAGGACACATTCAGCATTGCTTGAACTATCTACGACAGATGACGATGTGTAAACCGGACTTGACGTTGGAGAGGATGGGATGGGAGGAGAAGGATTTTGAGGTGGAGAGAGTGGGAACAACACATGTCTGTAGGGATTGGAGCACGGTTTACACCGTGGTGGAAGATAATTACGCACGGTGGAACGCATCGAAGGCGGGTTGAAGGGACAGCTGTGCGAAAGTCAGTCGGGAATGTCAAACAAAAGAATTTGGACTCTTACCTCACTTATTCTGAAGCGCCTCAGCGGCCTCGTAAACGGCGGACCAGTCTTGACAGACATGCGTCGTCTCGCTGATGGCGACATGAGGTCCAACATGATCTCTCACAGATTCCAAGTGGATATCGGCGCGACAGAGTACCATTTGCCGCAAATAGTTCATGCAATGGCGAACCAGTGGACTCGGTGACTGCCTCTGTGTGGGATCGCGAAAGGCGGCGATTCCTTTCCGTACAATGTTGAGACAGCGAAGCTGATGGAAGTACGAGATGGTGAATCTCTCCTTGTTGAAGTATAGGATGCCATCGCGTGGAACAAGCGCCTCCCACTCCACATCACTCAGAGAATCGTTGAACGAGTAGTGTCCTGAGTTCTCGACGCTCATGTAGACTGTATCCAGGGCTCCTATATCCCACGCCTGTGGGACATCTTGTCCAATATACGCTACATCATCTTCGTCAACCGATGAACAGACAAGTCCGTACAATTCGCTCACTGTATTCGTGTGTGATCGCGGGACTGTATGAGAAATACTTGGTGTGCCTCACTGCAACTACCAATAACAGCGAAACAAAAAGCGAATAGAAAGCAAGAGACGCAATTGTTATCCCGCGGTTTCGCATGACACAAGGAGTCCTGTTCAGATTGTTCCTCGACAAACGCGCACTTTTAAATTGGGGTCGTGGTTTGCAGAATCAACAGATTATCAATTCATCAACACCATCAGATACGTAAGAACACAGATTCAAAGACCCGGAACGCGAAGCTCCCTACACCTGATAACAACGTCGTCAGAAACCTACCTCGCGCTAGTCAAGGCGTACCTGTCACATTCAGAAACAAGATGCGATCGCATCGACATCGCGCTGGAAGAGACAGTGCACTTCTTCAACTAAAAAAACGATTGAACAAGAGGAAAAGATTATCGAATAGGTGGAAAGAACTTTACCTGGCGCGGTTGGATGGACATATCGCTCGTCCACAGGACCCGACTGGACCAATAGAGCAAGCGCGAGGGCTATTGCGATGACTTTGATTGCTGATGACATCTTGGGGATTGAGGCAAAAGAACGCCAGGTATTTATTGGCAAAGATGGTCTAGGGAACCGTGTACCTGTGGGTAGCAGACCGAACCATGTCCTAGATTCGTGATGAACTTCTTGCGAGGTCATGCTATGATTAAAATTTGCTAAGTGGGTTCAATAGAGGAGATAGGAACTTACCTTGTTGATGCAAGTTATCCGGCGAGTCTTTGAATGCGGAATCGATCACGATGGTAGAGGCCTCGAAGGTATATATACGTGCCTGAGCATGGGGTACGATAGAAAGAAGTCTGCGATGAGAACGGCTCTCGGGTTGAGCCGTACGCGCAGAACTGTCGCGCTCCGGTACGTGGCACCTTACAGGGTATCGAAGGACTGAGAATGACCTGTGAAGTTATCATGTCTTCGTCTATTTACGACGAGGCCAGGAACCAAACTAAACTCCATGTTCCAAGGGAGGGGAAGAAGAGATTTCCAAACATGACCCAGAATCTGCAAACCTGTCATGACTAGGCTAACTTGCACTGTTGTAAATTTGTGCATGTACATCTCATACTCGTTCTCAAAGCTTTTGGGAGTAGAACAGCTTTCGAGTTATTATAGACGGATTGAACAGGCGGTGCTATCAATTATCAAAACTAGAAAGAAGCTTGCCCAACGGAACTCACCGACAAGTACTGTACAGCAAAAACCCCTCACTTTATCAGGCCCTACTGCTAGGAACCGTCAGAATATCGGCCAAATCGCGCGCAATTTTTCTTCGTTCTAGCTCGAGCAGTGGAATAAGCCGTATTCGCGTTCCGTGATGAAAAGCTGTTGAACCACCGCAGATTGCAGGCGACTGGGCTAAAGCGACTAGGAGCGTCGAACTCTGACGGTCCTCGAGCGCGATGTGCAATATTTTCGGAACCAACAGAGGAGTAGGACATGAACATGATGGTAAGAGGGAAACAGTTTTCTCAGCTCTGCCGGACCGGAGGGCCCGACGTCGGACAAAGCCGAATTTCTTCTTCCGATTCTCAGCCGATTCTGCTTAGTAGCACCCCACCACTGAGGAAACTTTTCACGGAACCTCTTTAATTAAGTACAAGGCGAGTGCGAGTTTGGTCGACTCTGTTGAACTCTGGTGTAGAGATAAACAGCTTCTTAAAAGAAAGCGAGTACTGCTTATCAGTAATTCATTCTGCTTTGACAGACGCGGGGTCGTAATACTGAGCTGTTGATTAAGCGTTAGGATAGCGCACGATGAAACGAAGAATCAAGGATCATGAAGGATAATAAGTGCTACATTAAGTATCTGATATCGACTGTATAGTGTGTATGTGTTGTACGTCTATCTACCCCCCGAACCAAGTATCATGCATTCTATGGAAGAAGCCATTTAAAGGCCGACGCCCGGTTGTTTTGGGAGCAGGACATCCTTTCGAGTTTCCAGAATAACCATACCCTGCTTTCCAAAGTAGCGCTCGCTCTAACACAGTCGTTAGTCCCGAAGTCGAAACGAGAATACAACGACAATACCTCAAAGCTCCACTGGTCGTTGGCGCGGACCCAATTTCCGAGACCTTCGGTGTATGTCCTCACTTCGAAGTCGAGGGGGCCACCATACACAGGGATGTGGTTCCATGCCTCCAAGAACTTGGCGACCAAGTCGTCGTGCAAATTGGAGATCCACTGCAGCGCACCGTGGAGGTCAAGATCGAGCTGGTGCATAACGATCGTAACGAGATTGTGTCCGTCATCGCCACGGGATTGCCTACGCCACAGTCAATATCAGAATTCCCCAACGAACGAAAGAAATGCTCACTCGACATTGTAGGAACAAAGATCATTGCCAATGCACAGCATGTCGATGCACAGCGCTGTGAGCTCTTTGATGACTGGGTGCTCCATGACCTTATCCGGGAGGTTGAGGTGCACTTCGTTAATGGCGAACGAGGGCTTTGCCCCGATGGTATCCCGGCGGACGTCAAAGTAGCTGTCAATGTCCCGGATGTGGTGCGCATTCCGGTCGACGGCCTGTTGTACGACAGAGTCGGTATACAACTGGAACATGTCGATGAAGCGCTTCTGAGCAATGGGCGTTGCGGTACGGATGGCATTCAACCAGAATCTACAAGGCACGGTAGGTATTACAATGGAAGACGTAGAGAAGCAAGAGGGAGCTTACGACCGGGTTACTTCACCGCCAATCCATTCGCCCTCTGGGCGTGGCGTGTGAGGGTTGCGCAGGGCGTCCATGACGCAGTCCATCTGACGACGTGCAGTATCATTGTCTGCAACATCAGAGTGCTCGTCGATAACGAAGAACAGGTTCATCAAGTCGCATCCGATGCGACATCCATCTAGAACGGTCGGGAGCGTCAGTCTATTTCAAAGTAAGCGTTTAGTATGCGACGCGTACCTTTGTTTACAAGAGGAAACGCAAGTGAAGCGAGCAAGTCTTGAGCAGGTGATGAGTCTACCGTTACTCTGGCTTTAAGAAGCCTTCGACTTACTGAAGTCGCAAAGGTTAAACGCTTTCTGTGCCTTAGGGCTGAAGGCCTTGAAGCCTTCACACCACTCCTTCGACTCCTTCTTGCACTCTTCATAGAAAGGGTTGATGTGGCGAGGCCAGGGCCAGTTCCTAAGCGTGTCGGGAAGATGGAAGACTACTTCGTCAGACATTGTATCAAGTTGTAGGATGTGGGCGTATAGATGGGGAATAGAGTGAGAGATTCAAGCGGTTCCGCCATCCCATATAAACCCCCCGTCCCAGGAGATTTAGAAAGCCGTTATCACAAACTTGTTCTCTTTCGCGGCCGAGTATGTGGGTCTCGCATCATTCACCAGATTTGCGAGCGCGAGAACTCGAGTCCAAGATCATCGATCAATGTTTATTGGCGGCGAGCGGGGAGCGTTCAGTCCGAGTCCGAGCCGACGCAGAGGATGTCCCTGGTTCCGCCCCGACCTCAGTTTCCACGGTCCGTAGAGGGCGAGCCCTTCGCTTTCGTAGCTGATGGTGCAGAGTCAACATCGCCTTGTCACGTGCTTCCGCTGTTCTTCAAAACGAACCACCACCATGCCTCTCTGGTCGGTCCAGCCTCCGGGAATCTGCGTGCTTGGAAACAGTTTCTGGCAATGATTTACTTGGGTTCCCACAAATCGCTGTCATTCAATTTGTCGGCAAGACGGTCTGGAATAGGTGACCTGCCCATGGCCTGCGTTACCCAAGTTAGTAGGGTGTTCATATACAGATCCGATGGAGGTAGCCTCGCTAGATAAAAGTAGAGACGCGAGAGAATACCCGCCAAGTCCCCCGATTACTAGGCGTAAGCGACTATGCAAGTCACCACCGCCCTTCTCTTGATTGCTGCGACGACTGTGCTCGCTGTGGGCTACCAGCAATGGAAGAAGATCAAGTACCCTATGCCACCGGGTCCTAAAGGGGTTCCTATTATGGGAAACGCGCTCCAGATGGGTGTTCCAGCTGTGTGGAAGCAATTCAAGGCGTGGTCCGTCGAGTATGAAAGTACGTGTTGCATCTTCACGCGCCTGCTCAAGCTAACTGGACTCCAGGCGATGTTATTGGGCTGAATGTCTTTGGCACACCCATCATCGTCTTAAACTCCTTGAAGTCGGTCAATGACGTGCTGAACGGTCGCAGCTCGTACATGTCGGATCGTCCAGAGTTGCCTATGATCAAAGATCTGTACGTGTCTTCTTCTAGATGTGTTTCTCAGTTTAAGTGTAGTACAGCATGGGTTGGGACTTTTCCTTCGCGTTCAAGCGCTACGGCAACGACTGGCGTGAGCACCGCAGGGTGTTCATGAACCACTTTACGAAGCACGAGATTCAACACGAGATCCAAATCGCTGCCGCCCAGCATATGCTCAAGCGCCTTGCGCAAGAGCCCGATGAATTTATGCTTCATCTCCACCAGTTTGTTAATTCGTCTCTTACACTGTCATGTTGTTAACGCGTCCTCCAGCTACACCGGTTCGATTATCTTGAAGCGTGTGTAAGCATTTTGATTTCCGTCGTTTCCAACCGTTCTGAATGAGCGCTGGCTAGTTATGGTTACAAAGCTGCCGAGAAGAACGACCCGCTAGTGCAGCTTACTGAAGCTGCTGGCGTGACCACATCAACCGCCGCCGCCCCTCCTGGCTTCTTCGTGGACGTTATTCCCCAATGTCAGTCCTCAGCCCTTTGTTTATTCTGTAACTCATGTCTTTTCTAGTGAAATACGTACCCGAATGGATGCCTGGTGCCGGTTTCAAGCGTCTCGCACGAGAATGGCGCAAACTTTCTACTGCTCTCGTCAACGAGCCGTACGAAGAAGTCAAGCGCAAGATGGCCGCCGGAACCGCCGAGCCTTGCTTCGTTTCCTCGTGTCTCGAGGACAGTTACAACGACCAAGGCATCAGCGAAAAGCTCATCAAGAGTTCTGCAGCCGTCGCGTATGCGGCTGGTGTTGACACTGTATGTTTTTTCCTTTCGGTCGGCTTTCTTTCTCTCAATTTTTTTGTAGACAAGTTCCACTTTGACATCATTCATCTACGCGATGGTCAAGCACCCCGACGTGCAGAGACGCTGCCATGAGGAGCTTGATGCGGTCATTGGCGGCAACCGACTTCCTGAATACTCCGACCGCGAAAACCTGCCTTTCCTGACGGCTGTTGTGAAAGAATCGCTCCGGTATGCGAACGTCTTTCGTTAGTAGACGACTATCTCATGACCCAATCTAGCTGGATCCCTGTGTTCCCGTTGGCCATTCCTCATCGCGCAATGAAAGGCGAACGTTATGGCGATTACTATATTCCAAAGGACGCCACCGTCATGGGCAACACCTGGTTTGTACATTTCTTCGTTCTTCATGCTCGTTTCTCATCACACTCCCAAAGGGCAATCTTCCACGATGAGAAGACATGGAAACGCCACGACGAGTTCCTTCCGGAGCGTTTCATGGAGAAGGGATCCGAGAAGCTGCCCGACCCGCTGCACATCGCTTTCGGTTACGGACGCAGGACGTGCGGTGGCAAGGAGATGGCGCTTGATACTATCTGGCTCGGGGTCGCTTATATTCTTACGACTTTCTCCATCCACAAGGCGAAGGATGCGCATGGAAAGGAGATTGAGCCCCAGGCTGAGTTGGAGCCTGGTTTGCTTTGGTATGTTGATCGCGTCTGCGTTCGAGAGAAAGTGATGCTGATGAGTGTTGCAGCCATTTGAAACCGTTCAAGTGCCATGTTGAGCTCCGAAAGGGAAGGGAGTGGGCTACTACGCTTTAAATTATTGTTGGATGCTAGTTTCGCTATAATTGTAAGTAGTATAGATGGATAATGGAGGCGATCTTGTAATGAAGTGGGGTGGTTGGTGTATGTTGAGAGCAAAGTGATAGCATAGTCCGAGTTGAAAGCAATAAAGCGAAAGCAAGTGATTTCCGATAGCAAGAGATTCAGTTGGAGTTGATTGATTGGGCCGCACGTCGCGCCTTCTGCAAAACAAGCGTCAAAACATGCTCTCGTTAAAGGCAGCGTGATAAGCAGCGTACCACGTTTCTTCTATAGTTCTGGTGTTTGCGCCTCCTAGCAGCCTGTTTTTCCTTTTTCAATCTATCCTTCGCCGCACGTCGAGCGACTCGAGCCCTCTTAACCAGTTGTTAGTGTTCGTGTTCGCGTTAGGCGGGAGAAAAGGATACTGTACTTCCTTTGCTTTTTGTCTTTGCCGCTTTGCCGTACGAGATTGATTCTACAAAGGAATGTCAAGAAGGGATACTCGTATATGTATCAGAAGCCATACCAACTTGGGTGATATACTGGCAGCGGCAGAACCACCCGTTCGCTAAAGCACAATCCTGTGAGTGCTCGCTTCGGGTCCCAGAAAATGAGACAGCTTGCCTTCTTTTTTTCCTGCTTTCGACGGCGCATGGCTCGATTCCTTCGAGCGCAACGACTCTGAGACTAAAACAATTCAGTACGACGACTTGGGGGTATTAATTGAGGACATACTAGCTTGGTTTCACAAGGTATACCTGCATCTCTGAAAAAAATATTATGACGAGAAGCAACGACGAAAAAACACGAACCCGGAATTCAGCTTGCATTTCTTCGCAGAGGGTTGAACAGCCACTTCTTCATCTGAGGACTCGGTATCATCTTCGTCCGAATCAGATCCGTTACAACTTCCTGAGTTGTCATTTTCCTCGTCATCCTCGTTTCCGTCATCGTCAGTATCATCGTCGCTTTCCTCGGCTTCACTTGTGCTTTGCTCTACCTCCTCGCTTTCCTCCTCTTCCTCCTCTTCTTGACGCTTCCGTTTCCTTGAAGCCATCGCAGCCTTCTCCGGAACATTCGCTGCTATTTGTCTGGAAAGCTTACGCCTCTCTGCAGACCAATTTCGCCAGCCTGCTCTCGGTAATCGTACACCCGCCTTGGCTAGACGATCTGCTCCTTCATTTCCTTCATTGCCAGAATGGCCTGGGACATATTTCAGAGTGATGTGTATCTTCCTATGTCGTCCATTGCGGAGGAGTGCGTCGAGATATTGGAGTATTTCGATTTGCGAGGATTTGCAGTGCTTCCAGCCTTGTTCGCGGTACGCGGGTATGAATGTTATTGCACATGAGACAAGCTGAAATACTGAAGGCTTTGGAGATGAAGAGGGACGTACTGGCGATAACGTTTGCACTGTCGGTTCTCACAATGAAGTGACGCGCTTTTTTAGCCGGCGCGTCGGAAACCTTGTTCGCGCCAATACGCTCGAGAAATATAATGAGGGCCTATGAATTGAACATTATTTTGGGCTTAAAGGGGAGGAGTAAGACGCGTTACTTCGTGTTCTGTTGCATCTGAATTACAGACTTGCTGTTGAGAGCGCCCGCTGAAGTTCCTGTCAAGGTTCAATAAGTTTCCTCTTCAGTGGGGCTTGGGTCGCGTACCGTTTGTCGTCTGTGGCCCACCAGATACCAATTCCGGCCTTGTCAGGACTTATGCAGCTACCGTCTATGTATACTTCAACAGGTTTAGCAACGAGGTCGGTCTCCATGTTGCACGAGGGTATATATTGTCCTAGTCAGCGTTATTGAGACAGGTAGCGCCAGGCGCATGCAAACAGCCAATGGCAGCGCGTAAAAGACGGTATGGGCGGATATGGGTGCGCGTCAGTGGTTGTTGTCAAATGCCAAGCAACGACCGTGGGAACTTTTGCTTCTCCTGTTTCTTACCATCACCTTGACAGCAATATATGCATGTTAGAACACCCCTACTACTATTTATGCTGGAAAATCTCAGCATCTGACTGTAGCAATCATTGGTAGACAAGAAAAGTGAGTCTTGTTCCGTGGTTTTATTCACAATCTCTTAGCCCACTATCTAGCTCCCTTGCGGTTCTCTCTCTCTGTTGGTCAAGATGACTAGAACACGCTATTAAAAATATAAATGCTTCTAGAGCTACTCTGCCTGCTCCAATTCTTGTGGCGGCGCATCTTATTGAACCTATCACGTTCCAAACTAGATCTTGGAACCTAGCCATTTGAGAGGACACAGGCATCTACCACTGCAATGTACGTGATCCTCCTGCACTCCAAATTTTCCCCTCAGACTGCTCGAAAGGTCGTCCGTCTTGGCCCAAAAAAGGATCATACGATCAATTTTTTTGGCTGGGTTCTGGCAAGCAAACTAAGTGATGACCAGAATTTCTGGAGTCTCCAAACAGTCACGGATGGAAGGAAAGTGAAATCTGCAAATGTTCAACGATTACCGAGCAAACACTGTCACAATCATATCGTTCAGAGCCAAATAGCATGCACGACCATTCCTCCAACTACTAGGTCCGTATTAGCAGTTATAGTAGGTGAAGAAACTTTTATCTGAATGTGTCTGACAATCTTTATTGATCTTCTTCTCATTTCATTAGTACCGTGTCGTCTTGTCAATGTCGCCAAACTCGCAGCAATTCCCAAGCCAAGGTGGATGCTCCTGTCCGCGTCCGAGGCAGGCTCACGTGCGGAATGCTTGGCCCCGCAAAGGACTCGATCATCCTTAAACACGACCACCACCACGACATTCGGCAACCATGGGCAACTCGCCTTCAACGAAAGAGATCGACGACGCTGAGAACGATGGCGAGGTGCAAGAAACGAATTTGCCGACGTTAGAGGACCTTCCGAGACTGTTGGAGGAGGGGCAGAGCGGCGATGCTGAGAAGAGATGGCAGGTTCGCGTGTAATCTCCCGCCTTTCTCATACTCGCGACTAATGCTGTTTTCCAGGCTCTCACTCTCTTAGAACTGGTCAGACAATCAGAACCCGAGGCGGCAGCAGCCCTCATCACACCCCTCGCGGTGCAGCTCGCGTCCAGCCTTGGGCATATCACCGACGAGAATGAGGCGATTGTCAGCGTACAGCTGGTCTGGGGCACTTTTCTCACCAATGACGCTTCCAGGGCGGCGCTGGATCCCCATTTCGATGTCATGCTGAGTGTCCTAGCTGGACCCAACGCGAACGAATCGACGCGTAACACCGTGTATTCTCTACTCGAGGAACTCTTTGGTTCTGAGCAAGGTAGCTCGTACATCCCCGTTGTTACCAAACGCCTTGCGTCGATGATCTCTACACACGAGGACGACAGAGCTATACTATCGGGTTTCTACGTCTGTTCCGCGTTTGGATGGTCTCTATGCGCCAAAATGCTTGTTACCGCCGGCGCTTTCGAGCTTGCCCAAGAGTCTCTATCGTCTACGAACAAGGACGTGTACGCCCAAGCACAGGGAGTGCTATCGTACTACCTCACCGACACCGATTTTCAGGAGCTCGTTGGAAAAGACGTCGCACCGCTCAGAAAGTCTATTATATGCGCATTTGTCGACCTCGTATTCAACCCAGATGCGGCGTTTGCTGATCCTGTTGTCGAGAAACTCACGGGACTCGAGGAAGAGGATCAGGCCCTGATGTTATCTTTGGTCGGTGACAAGTGGTGGAAGGGGCTTGTCTGGCGCCTGCAGTTTAAGAGCCCGGATATGTATGGCGTGCCGGAAGAGTGGGCGTTGGTTAGACAAACCGACGAGAAGGATCCGGAGCCTGTGATAGCGGCCTTCAAGGATATCTTGGAGGGGGACAAGTACAAGATGGAGGAGAAACTGGCCGTTGTCAATGGTTTGCTTATGAGCTTCGATGGTATTCGGACGGCGGCGATAAAGGGAGGGTTTGGAGAGTTTGTCGTGGGATGTGTGAATACCGAAGAAGCGAGCGTTGTTGTTCAAGCATTGGTGTGTTTTCGGTTTCTTCCTTTCGTCATCGATGCTAATATATTTCCAGAGAGTCTTGGAAGGTGCGACTCAGGGCAGTCAACAAGTTGCCTCGTTGGTTCTATCGATGGACACCGCCATTGAATGCCTGTTCAAAGTCATCTCTTCCCCTCACGACGAAACGCGGCATCTTGCCTATGGAGTGCTCACGTCCTTGTGCGACGCGTATTCCGCAAACGGAGAAGCGCTCAGAAACCAGGCGAAGGAGACCTTTTCGTCGCCGAATAAACTTCCGGTCATTACTGGCGCTTTCGGACATCCAGATAAACAGACTGCGGGGCTCGCAGCTACCCTCTTGGCCGAGATGATGTTGAGTGAGGACGGGTCGGAAGACTGGAATTATGACGCAAGTGAAAGAGGTCCGCCGCCAGAGACGCCGTTCAAGGATCGGCTATTCACACCTTCTCTTGTCCATCAAGTTATCGAGCTCCTGCATTACATCGAATCGGCTGCCGGCGCACTTTACCTGTTGTCCCAAGGATGTTGGGGCAATCAAAAGGGTTACGACGTAATCAAGGACGGCTTTAGAGCTTATGTGAAGGATGCCGACGCAGCTTTCTTGGCGAGATTGAGCAAGCCGTGCCCGACGAAGAATCGGCATGTCAAGGTGGCTCAGGCTGCATACGAGGCAGGTGCCATCGAGAGGGTGTGGAGTTTGTTGCAGCAAGAGCTTCGGACGCCGGAGGAAAGGATCGACATAATCGACGCGATTTGCATTTTCCTCAGCACAGACAAGGGAGAGCAAGACGACCTTCTAGAGCAAGTAAAGGCGAATCGGAAAGTGGAAGTAGTGATGATCGCGTTGGTGGCGGATGAGAGCGTGGAAGCGCTGCAGAGCTTTTTGTGGATGATGAGGATCTTGGGTAAGGGCGGCGAGGAGGACGAGTGGGTGGCGGCGTGGACGGGGCTTGGCGGAGATGATGTCGTGCAGCATTTGTTGAATATGCTCAGGGTTGAAGCAGTCGATGTTGGGATGGAGGAGCCGAATCCGGAGAAGATGGACAGGGAGTATCGGCTGGCGAAGAGAAAATACGACGAAGCTGTTACTGCTGCTAGAGAGAAACCTGCCAAGTATGTTCATCTCATTCCTTAAATTATTGGGGGCTAACATTTGTGTAATAGGATTCTTGACCAAGTCCTCAACGTTATCAAGCTTATCTTGCCTGTCCTTGGGACCAAAGCCGAGGCGTTCATACATCCGATGATTCTGCGATCTAGCGCCAAGTACCATGCCATCCTTGAGGTCGTCCAAAAGATTACGCTCGTTGACGGATTTGACCCGAAGCCGCTGGTTGCTGCCATGGACGAAGCATTGAAGGATGCCACGTCGTGGGAGACACTCAAAGCCTGGTGTGATGTCGGTCCCACAGTCGGTGCTGCTGTCGTCAAAACCACTGCTGTCTCGAGGTTGATCCGCGATATCAGTGGGGAGGAGACCGAGGGCGTCGATCCGCCCGATGCGATACCAGCGTTGGCTGATATCGTGAAGGTGGTTTCATTTGACGATGCGACCGCGGTGAAGAAGGCTTTTTTCCAAAACGACAATGCGGTGAAAAAGGCGTTGGTGATCGCGGGAGGCGCGCTTGGGGAGGGATACACTGCGGATCTTGTCACGGGGGCGTTGTCGATGTTGGCGGAGGATTATCCCAAGGGGATGGAAGTGCTGGCGTCCCCAGAGCTGATTAGTGTGGCGCTGACGAGGTTTGACGATCCGGATACTGGATCGCCAGAGTATTTGGCGCCGGTTATTGGGCATGCTTGTAGGCTTGATCCCGGTTACAGGCAGACGGTGGTGGAATTGGTGAGGGGGTATTTGGATGTGTTTAAGCCGCAGCTGGAGGAGGGAAAGAAGAAGAAAAAGAAGAAGGTGAAGGAGATGAGGATGGGATTTTATGATACGTGGACGAGGATGAAGGCGCTGGCGAGGACTACGCTGGAGGCGCGTAAGGTGTTGTTGGACGCGGGTGTGGTTGAGGGGGTTCAGCGGGTTTTGGAGACGAGCGACGATGAGGATTATCGGGACACGGTTATTCGGCTCTTGAGGGTGTTGACGACGGCTCGACCTGAAGATGGACTCATGGCTTCTATTGCGCCTGTTTTGCCTTCGATGCGGATGCTGTTTCTCAAGCAGGTTGAGCACCCGGATGTTATTCTCGATTTCCTGCGCGATTTTATGCCCGGCCATTTGGATGTGATCATTCCGGAGTTTGTGGGCCCGTTGGTTGCGGCGACGGGCGAGTTTCCTTCGAGTTTCTACCAGGATCGGCTTTTTGAGTTAGTTCAGGCGATTGGGGAGACGGAGGAGGGGTATAGGGGTGTGGTGGAGCAGCTGGAAAAGTGTTTTGGGGAGGGTGATGAGCGTGTTGTGGAGGTGGAGGAGAAGTGGGGATATTCGTATTCTGTGAAGGTTTTGTGAGGCGCGGTGGAGTGCTTAGGCGCGCTGCGATTGAGGCTGGTGCGGTTGAGTATATTTTGAGGATTGTGAAGTTGGAGAATGTGGTGGTGTGTTTTTTTTTCTTGGCTTTTAAAGGTATCTATTGATAACCGAGGTGCGTGTATGTAGGCTGTTGCGAACGGTGCGGGGGCTGCGGCCGTTTTGGTGTTGGAGATGCCCGAGGAGATGAGGGAGAGTTGTTTGATTGGTGAGGTTTTGGAGTGTGTGAAGGTGAAGGTGGGGGAGGCGAGGCGGTTGGCGGAGGAGATGTATCCGGGGTCGTCTGCGATTAGTGTGGTTGACGAGGAGGATGCTTTTGGTGGGATGGATGTGGGCGAGTTGAATGAGACTGAGGACGACGATGCAGCGGAGAGGGAATTGTTTGCGGATAGGTGCGCTGCGTATAAGAGGAATGCGGAGATTATGGAGAAGGCTATTGCGGTGCTACAGGGAGTTTGATGATTAGGGGTTTGGGGTGTTGTTTTTGGGAATTGTTGTGTATCGTTATGTTAAATATTGTATGTTGTTTGTATGAAGAAGTATCCGTCGTATACACGAGGTATTCATATCGATGCTCCTGACCGCCTCTCAGCATTCGCTCTAAGCAACAACTTTGTGTGTTGTAACGTCAGGTGATCGTGGGTTACCCTGTTACGGACTTGTCTTGAACTTGTCCTCTTCCGGCTACCACAACCTTCTCTGCAATCTTCTGCGGACTGCCAGTTTTGGGATATTCTTATTCTTGCACTGCCATGTCCAGGTCGAGACATTTTACCAGGCTAGAGGCGGTTTTAGCGTGGAGTCGCTAACTGTCTAGCCTCCGAGTCAGGAATTCGGGTTTTCACCTATTTTGAGACTTGTGTACCACACCTTTTCTCGGCACCGAGTTGGTTATAATACGGCGTCAATCTTCTTCTGCAACCACAGCTCGAACTGATGCTTATCACCAAGATCCCTTTCTCCGTGGTCAAATCCCAACCGGAACGATTCGACACCGTATATCATGACTACGCCGACCTGCCCAGCGCGTTACAGGCCATGGAGATGTCACCTCTGACGGAGGAGCAGCGCTTTCTGGAAGAAAAGGCTTATTCTGTCTTCCTTCCATACATTCATGCGCTTCGTGCTACGCCGCCGGAATACTATTGCTATACCCTCTCTCCCGAAGACTGCGTCATGCTCGAGCGCATCTCGAAGGTGGCTCAAGCGTACAACGATAGACAGATATCAGAAGTCGACGAGGTCGATATAGAGATGATGGCTCGCCGTATCACACGGTCGCTTCCTGCCAGCTGCTTCGATGGCACGAAGGAGTGGTTCGTCCGCTTGGATTCTGGGTCGCCGAAGAACGGCCGTGGGGGTGCTGGGCCGTTTAGAGATGTGCGACAGGTGTTGGAGAGTATATGTACGAGCCAGCGCGCGTGGAATTATCTGCAAAGGGCGTATACGATGCCTGGAGGGACTGAGAGGCTGCATTTTCTCCCTTGGCGGCGCGATATTGGGACGAGTAATGAGTTTAGGATGTTTGTTCCGCCTTCGGGGCGGGTGAGGGCGATTAGTGAGTATGGGAGTAGTGGGATATGGGCGGAGCTTGATAGGGAGGAGTTGGAGGGGCTCGTGGGGAAGATGCTGGAGTGTCACGAGAAGTTTAGAGAGTTGGCGGGGGCGGTGGTGACTGGGGCGGGGTATACTTTTGATGTGCATTGTCTACCAACTAGCAAGAGTGGAGAAGGAGAAGGATGGGTTGTGGAACCTCTGGAGTTGAACATATTTGGTGCACAGACTGGGGCTGGGAGTTGTTTGTTTAATTGGGTTGAGGATGGGTCGTGGCAGAAGATGTATGGTCTTGGGGATGAGCTGGAGCTTCGCATTCTATGTGATGTACCGCAACGTCAATAAGTTAACTTTTGGCTACAAAGCCTGTGGCTGTGCAGCCTAAGAAATCATTGGCCTTACAACTTGTCTTCTTACCACCACCACGACCATCTTACACCCTCTTTTCCTCACTGTCTGTCTTTCACACTATCGGTGTAGGCTTTTCACGGACGCGTCGTTTTAATCTGCAAGGACCGACTTTGCTAAAACTGGCCACTTACACTGGCATCAGCCCATGCTGCTGGGTCCGGCTGTCGACGCGGAGGAGGCAGAGGTCTACTTGGGCGCCTCTCTGTTATCATGCAACGACGTGAAAGGGAAAGCCCAGTTGACTTGCGGCTGTGGGGTATTCTGGGGAGATTTTGACAGTCGGTGCGTCTTTTTTTGTTTCGCGACTAGACGCGTATTTTACTGAGATAAGGGTCCAGAAATATATCTGAGCGCTGTCCAAAGCCTTGTCGGACATATGGGGAGGCGCTGTTGCATGTAGGAGTTGTTGTCGCTGATTGTATGTCCACGGTTTCATGTCCTTCAGGCGCTGAGACGGTTCTTGGAAGAAATTGGCGCAAGGACGAACTGTAGCGATGCGGATTCAATACGGAAGTTTATTGTTGTAACCACTAGCGTGTGCGTTATAATGAGTATGTTTTTCTTTTTCAGTTTTGCGGATGATATTGATTGAGCTTCTTGTCTAGCTTTCGTCCAATCTCGCTTCCAATCTCGCTCTCAGTGTTTTACCGATGTCAACGGCGCCCTTATCGATGCATGCGACATGCCTCTCGTCAACTATATATGCGCCCTTCTGGACAATGCAAAGCAGCGACGACTCACAATCGAATTTGTTCTTGTTCGCTCACGCGAGACCTACGGCGGAGAAGAGGCCAATCGACTGGCGGAACATGCTGCTCGTCGCGTAGGTCATATACCAGAAGAGCGAGATTGGGCGTACGACGAAATGGCGGTTAGGAGGCGGATGGGATGTTCACCTCCGGAATGGCCAAGAGCGGTTGAAATTCTCTTCTCGAAGCTTGACAAGGACGCGCAAGCAAGAATTAGAAGCCGGCGTATATTGGATACAAAAGATTCTGAGTTCGATATCGAACCAAAACCAGTCGTTAGCAGTAGGAAACGCAAGCGACTTCAATCGGAGGATGCTCCGGACGTGGACGCGAGACCATGCAAAATGGTTAAGGTGGAAGACGAGTTCCTTGCGCAGCGAGAAGTAAGTTCCATGCTCTTTCCTTTCATCTCACTCATGTTCATCAATAGGACGATGATCATCAAGCAGAAGTTGACCAGTTCGAAACAAAAGACATTACCATCTTTGACGAGGATTCCGCAGATACACTGGGGCAAGAGCCTGAAGATGACCCTTTCGATTCGGACTCGGAGAATGGTAAGACGGTTTCGTTCAGTAGAAAAGCTGTAATTAACTAACTGTGAGTAAGTAGGTGCTCCAATTCTACAGCCCGAGCCATCTCCAGACGTGCAAGTGGTTAGTATAAAGCGGTCTACTGCATAACTTGACCTTGCTAACAGATACTTTTAGCCTGTGCCAGTTGAACCTGTTATTACATCCAGTCAAGAGTCGGTTAGTGAATTCCACTCTCGACGACTCACCGGGACCTAACTGCCATAGAACTTAACTGTCGCGTCGAGTCAAGCATCTGTTCGTCAACGTTATTCCCGCTACTCTGTGGTGCATACTGACTTCCCTTTAGAGCGAATACGATCCCATGCCTCCTCCAGATCCTGTCGCTGTGAATCAGCCACAGATACCTGCGCCGACAAAGGCGAGCCTCATGCGTATTCTGAACATCCAGAAAGGATGTCTGGAATCACACCGCGGCCCGTCTTTACCTGTACGCAAGGTCGCGCAGCCGTTTCCTATGATGACACCAAAGCAAGAGATAATGCACGCCGAAGCCAGTAAGGAGTTGAAGCCTCCGCCGACACGCTTGTTTCCGAAGCCGCCTGAAGAGCAGTGTAATCCGGTTGAGGCGCCTACGAAGACCTCTGCTGAACATACGGCTGGAGGAGTGGAGCCGGATGTGACATATGAGGTTCGTTGAGCGCTTTTCCCAGATGTCTTTGAGCTGACTGGTAAATGTGTACAGGAACTTGAGAAGTGGGAGTCTATGTCTGATTTTGAGATTGATTGAATCGTTTTGCTTTGGAACTGTGAGTGACGTGTAATCCGACAAATGTTCGTTCTCGTATTGAAGGATCATGTATAGGTACTAAGATAGATGTATGAACACTCGGAACCCTAGAACTATACTTGCTACACTCAAGCACACATGTAGATGGACGGAACCCACAAATAAGAGCGTTCTCGCCTCAACGCGAGCGCGGATTCTTTGCAGTCCGGCTTTTCGCCCTGCCCGCCTCTCAGTAAATATCCATAAACGTTCGTTCTATGCGCCTTGGAGTTTTGGATAGACCACGTCGTCTCTCGAAGAAAGGAAATGCGGTCGAAGGTTTGTTGGGGACGTGATACTAGACCGAGAATGGAAGCGATTTAGCCGAGATACACGCCCAATGTAAGCACGGGAGCCAAGTCATTAAGAGGCTGACCATCAGGGCACCCGACAGACGTCACAGAAAGAAAGCGCAAGTCATACTCATCTCGCCACTCCTCCACGCCGACTGTTGGATTGTCGCGTCGCCACAACGAGCGCCCGACATCAGGGAGAGCGAGATAGCGGGGTAGGATGGGGGTGTGGGCGACGAATTTTGGGCGGACTAGGAGTAGCCATGTGGGTCCTGGACAGATGCGGTGAGACGCGACGCGTTTTGAGAGCCAGTGGCGCTCGGGTGAGGTGAGATGATACCCGGCGGCGTCAAGGGAGGGCAGGTCTTGGAGTAAGAGGATGAAGTCGGGTGACCATGGTGCTGGAGGGAGGCCTGTGAACGGCTGGCAGGGTGGGCCACCGAGACGAAGGGGCCGGAGATGGGTGCCGGGATGGATCATTGGATGAGTAGGCAGACACATAGCGGAATTGAAGACTCTCGAAGGATGGGGCGAGATGGAGTAGTTGTATGAGGATGAAGTGGATTCCTCAACAGCGTTGAGTGGATGACGAGACCAGTGTTCTCCTGTGTGATGGCTGACCTGGGTGGTGTTGGATGTTATGGTCAAAGGAAGAGTCTGGTTCTACTCAGAAGCGCACCCACATCATGAGCCTACCCCGTGCAGTGGACGCCAACTCCCACGTCTGCAATACCGTTATTGCCATCTCCATATGATTGATTCCTCCCAACGTGAATTCATTGATTATATGGCAGTTTTCGGGAAAGTCACTGAGTTCCCGAACGCATTTCTCGTTACCTGAATTGATGAATGTAACATGCGGTATTGTGAACCGCAATCTATATTCCAGATACGACTTGTGGCGCATTTTAGAGGGAGCGCGATATCTGGTTTGCATTTCTCGGAAGCAATAGGACACGTGGTCCGCGATCACTTTTCCTTCCCCGATCTATGTACACACCTTGATCTCATACCACGATGAGCTCAAGACCAAAGATCAAGCGCGACCGCGTAAAGGAGCCGTCCTCGTCGTCACCTATTGCAAGAAACGGTGTGGCGTCGTCGTCGCAAACAACGCTGGACACCCCATCAAAGACCACTGGCAGTAGTCGCCGAACACAGCGAGAAAAATCGAACGGAGGAGACAAGGGCGCGGATTTCGCTGCTGGCGTCGATTTCATCGGCCTCGACGACTCTGATGATGGTGGAAAGGAGAAAAGACGCAGCAAAAGGCGCCATTCTGATGATGATACAGACCAGACATCGTCCAAGAGGTCTCGTAAGAGGGACAGGCGGAAAGGTACATGAAACAAGTGGATTTAATTTTTGCTTATTCTATCGCAGAACGCGAACCAGAATCTAAGCCTGAATTCGGGACTGGCGCAGATTTTATTGCAATACCCGTCTCAGACGACGATGAAGATGAGGAGGAGCCAGAGAAAAGTGCAGCTCTTTCGTGGCATCTTTGCTTAACGCTTACTTTTCTTCAAGAGCCTGCAGAACGAGAATGGGATAGAGGTAAGCCTAGACGCCGCAGTCGAGACCGCGACGAACATCGGCGACGAGAACGAGCAAAATACGAACCGCGAGCTGCACGCTATACCAGTAATTGGATACCCTGGCTTGACGGCGTAAACTTAGATGACTGCAAAAACGTTACCGAAGTGTATGTATTTCCTTGTTTTACTTTTATCTTTCTTAGTATTGTATAGTCTCCACCGCGAAGTAAGCGCGTTCACAAAATGGATGTCTCCCACGCCAGCGGAGGACGAAATCCGCGGCCTCGTCGTTGAACAAATCCGACGCGCCGTCACCTCCGCGGTCAAGGACGCTCGGGTTGAACCCTTTGGCAGCTACGCCACGAAATTATATCTCCCCTCTGGCGACATCGACCTCGTCATCCTTTCCGAGTCGATGCGGTATAATGACCGCGTCAACGTCCTCCATTCACTCGCCAGCACACTCAAACGCGCTCGAGTGACCGATCGTGTCAGTATCATCGCCAAGGCCAAGGTGCCCATCGTCAAATTCGTCAGCACCCACGGACACTTCAATGTTGACATCAGCATCAACCAGCCTAACGGCTTGGTTGGTGTAAATATCGTCAATGGCTTCCTCCAGGATATGCACGGCTCGATAGCAATGCGCGCACTCGTTCTTATCACGAAGCTGTTTCTAAGCCAGCGGGGTATGAATGAGGTGTACTCTGGCGGGCTTGGGAGCTACGCCATTGTTTGCCTGGTGGTCAGCTTCCTGCAGATGCACCCCAAGGTGCGACGGGCGGAGATTGATGTCGATCAGAATTTGGGCGTGCTGGTGATGGAATTCTTTGAGCTTTACGGCTGTTATTTCAACTACAACGAGGCCGGGATATCAGTGCGCGATGGTGGGACGTACTTTAGCAAGAGGCAGAGGGGATGGTTTAACGATACGCGAGGGCTGTTGTTGAGCATCGAGGACCCGGCGGATCCTTGTAAGCATTCCTTCTTTTCCTCATTTTTTTCTGACAACCTGCAGCGAACGATATCTCGTCTGGGTCGTTTGGTTTCAGCAAGGTCAAGGCGACTATGGCTGGCGCATACGGCATATTAACGTCAACGGCGTACACCAGAGCAGGTATTATTAATGCGCGGCGGACTGGGGAGGCATTACGCCTACGAGAGCGATACGAGGCGGCGGATTTGAGCATCTTGTCGAGTATCATGACAGTGCCCCAAGAAGTAAGGTCGATCTACGAGCCCTCTTTCAATCCATCTAATATGGCTTTATAGACTGTCAATCACCGCCGTGTCGTGGAGGAGGTTTACCAGTCTGGGGAGTTGCATGCCATTTTGGATGTCGAGTTCAAGCCTCGTGTTACCGTGTTTGATGGGTCTGTCGATGGAAAGGGCAATGGTGCAACACATCGGAAAAGAACCTTGCAGGAATTGGAGTCGGATATGGAGCTTGACTCTGACGAAGAGCGCGGCAGAAAGAGGCTGCACTCTGATGAGGAGGAGGACATGGGGCGGTATGATATTGGACGCCGCCCGCCGAGTAAGAGGAGGAAGGTGGGGACGATGAAGGATGATACGGTGTTTACGACCGACGATGATAGTGTGGATGAGGAGGAGGCGAGAGACTATATTTTGTCAGCGGGGATCGGACTGGAGGACCATGAGGAGGAGGATGCCCCGCTCCGGTCAGGTCGTAAGAGTCGACAGTCGTCCAAGCCGCCTAGTGTGAATCGAGAAAGGAATAGGGCATATTGGGCGGCGAAAGGTGGCGGTGTGTCTAGTAATGCGGGGAGTGAGGAGACTTAATCTCAGAATGGGCTGGGTATGTGTGTCTTGTGTGTATTCGATCCTTTGTTTCTACTGTGCAGAATTTCACCAGTTTCTCATTCATGATAGGGTAGCTTCACTTGGGTTGTAACAGCACTTCCACCAAATGCTCGATGCCGTAGCTACTAGAAAACATAATTCCTACATGCGATTGTAAAGTGAGTAACTCGATTTCATAGTGTACAATTGAGCAATTTGAAGGCGGATCCTCGTTACTCTAAAGGGTCCATGAGTAAGAACATCGTGATGAAAGCCTGAGCTCACCAATACACCCAATGAGGTGTGCAACCATAGTTTGACGAGCTTCCCGTGCATCGGGAGGCACACCCCCGTGGCCGAGGATATACGCGCGGAGGTTATCACTAGACATCGTCCGCAGATCGTCCAGATTGAAAATTGGTGGAAGAGCAGGCTGCAAAGGTAAAAGCTGGGTATCATAATTAGAGGGGAGAGGAGGACACACAACAGCCTGCGACGGCAAGCTCCCGTCCCTAAAACTGACTTCTTGGAACGGGATAGCGGCGCCTGTGCCTCGCGTCTGGTTCAAGCTCTGGTTTTGTTGTTTAGGTATAGGTATATGTAGATGCAAAAGTTTACTACGACTTACAATGGTTACATCACGGCGAAAGTAGCGCAGCTCTCCGACTAGCTGGGCGAGCAGTTCAGCCGTCGGTGCTGTTTGGATATCGATATGAGCAGGCCGAATTCGAAACAGAGAAGGAGCAGCAACATACGGAGAGGTGCATTTGGGTTATTGAGAAGTTGATACGCCATAATTTCTTGTCGCAGCCGCAAGAGCTGGCGGTCAACAATTTATAGGCTTAGCGGTCACGTGTAAGACGTGTAACCCGCACGGGCGCGCAGGGCTGCTTCTGGCGTATTCAGCCCCCGAAGTTGGCGATATTCAAGAAAATTCAGAGAAGCAGTACTGTAAGGTGGAGGCACGATAACTGAGAACTCGGTTAAGACGATGAGAGGAACATGAGCCTGAGAATCCCTTTGAATGAAGTCCGCACAACGAACCAATTGAGCGGCCGAGCTAGCAGCAGCGAAAACACTTGCAGAAATGACACGACTCCATGAACCCCTGCGCTCCCGACACGTCCTAAACGGACTCCTGGGGCGATTCCGAAAATGGGAGGACGAACGCTCTGATAACACAGACCATGGTAGCTCGATTCCGAGCAGCAAGGAAATGATGGCGCCGATGAGTTAGCAGGTAGAGCAAGTACACCCGACATTGTAGATTTAACGGTCCCGCTGGAATTACGACTCGGAGTAAGGGCAGCAAAGCCAAAAGCCCTAACCCCTGCAGCTGCATATAAGATAATAAGGAAATGGAAAATGACACACATTGGTTGTAAGCAGGGGATGCCACTTCTCCTTGCTCTTCTTGCTTTGATATCCATAAATGCCAAAATAAAATGATATTGATATAGAACGAGACAAGTAAGTCTACAAAACCTGCAAGTTGACAAACCCGCGAACGTTCAAAGTCCAAAATCCGTTGTCGTCGCCATTACCCCGAATGGGACCTCAGTGTCTGGCGCATATCGAGGCCAGTTTCGAGATAAGGACATCGGGAGACATTGTATCTTGCGCAACACGACCAAGGTTTCCCAAGACAGAAAAGCTGAATATATGCATGAGTAATAGTAGTCTTGCAAGAAAATAGAGACTACACACCGTAACACGGGTCCTCCGTCACCAGATGCAAGCTATCTTGAAAGACGAGTAGTGGGTATCGCTTGCTACTATGGCTGTTCCTGGGACCCCAGGCGATCTATCTCATCCGATAAGTAGTCCTCGTCCTATGGGTCGTACCCGTCCTGCGTGTAGTCAGTCTGTTGTGGACCGGCCTAGTTTAAATCGTCCGCGTATCTCTGGTCCACGTAGTCCGGTCCTCGTCCTATGGATTGGCCTCGTCATGAGGGTATCGTGCAGTCCGAATGTCGTCGCGTCCGGTGTCCGTCCCTGTCGTAATAGGGTGGCAAGACCGCTCGTGGCAAGGCGCAGGCAATGGGAGAGCGCGACCATGACGGTGATGGAGCAGAGACAAGAGAGAGTGTGTACGTCATTGATCTTAACTCAAGCGAACTTCAAGAAGTACCGCGTTCGAGTTTGCTTGGGCCGACTAACTTCTACGAAGCGCGAGCATGACTTGTATGGTTCCAATACGAGTCTAGACAGTGCTATCGACCGAAGCACAAAAATAGGTGAGTCCCTACCAATCAGCTCTCAACATCTATCAACACAATGGAAAGTTCACTGAGCCTGAATAGTGAACAATGGCTCACTTGGTAGTATAAAACTTTCGAAAGATCGTAAGTTGCCCCCTTCACGGGGGCGATTTTGTAAAAGTACACAACACTAAGTAATAACACCACCACACCACCACCACCGTAGTTATAGATTAGCGTAATAGTGTGTATTCCACCCATAAAAGATGCTACAATGCTCAATAGATGCCAATGCGAATTCAAATAAAATGGTACAAAGATTAAATTGCATGAATCATGCTTTTGACTTGCCAGCCGGAATGGCGATTCAGGCTTTTGATTCGCCAGCCTGAATGGTGATTCGTGCTTTTGATTCGGAAGCTTGAATGGCGCGCAGCGTCGGATGCAGGAACTGCTCGTGAAGCGCCTTGCCAGCAGGTACCTGTGCACTAGTGATAAGCGAAAAATTCCAAATGATAAAACTAAAGGACTCACCATCGGGAATACATGCTCATTCTTCTCCACGACACACTCCATCAACACCGGTCGGGACCCATCATACTCCAAAAACTCTTTCATCTTCGCCGGCAGCTCCTCCGCGCTCGTACACCGTATCGCATGCACACCCATCGCCTCCGCAAGCTTGATAAAGTCGGGGTTCGTCATCCGTGTGTGCGAA
This sequence comes from Hymenopellis raphanipes, assembly GCA_003314085.1. Classification (NCBI taxonomy): domain Eukaryota; kingdom Fungi; phylum Basidiomycota; class Agaricomycetes; order Agaricales; family Physalacriaceae; genus Hymenopellis; species Hymenopellis raphanipes. The sequence goes on from QLPD01002512.1 coordinate 26,252, forward strand.
TACCGCTTGTCGTAAAACAGATCCTGCCACTGCAACACCATACCCTGGAACTCGTTGTTCAGCACGAGAACCTTGACACCAATGTTGTACTGGGACGCCGTCTGTAGCTCCATCGCGGTCATGCTAAACGACGCGTCGCCATCAATGTCCACGACAGTCTTCTCGGGCGAAGCAACCTTGGCCCCGATCGCAGCGGGAAGACCAAAGCCCATCGTGCCGAGTCCGCCAGAGGTGATCATTGACCGCGGGACACTCCATCGGTAAAACTGGGCAGCCCACATCTGGTGCTGGCCGACACCGGTGGCGATGAGAACGTCGTCCTTGCAATGGGTGGTTTGCTTCTCCAGTTCCTCGATAACCTCCTGGGGCTTCATCGCCTCGCCCTGTTTGCTCTTGACGTACGTGAACGGGTACTTTTCCTTCCACTGCTTGATGTCAGCCAACCAACTTGTTCTCGGGTTGCTGTGGATCATCGGGACGAGCGTCTGCAGATTCGCGGTGACATCGCCGAGGACGGGAATAGACGCTTCGACGACCTTGTTGATATTCTTTGGCTGGATCTCAAAGTGGATAATGCCGCCCCGACCCTGCGCGGCCGCTGCCTTGGCTGCAGGTGCAAAGGAGTCGAGCTTGCCGGTGACACGGTCATCGAAGCGACCCCCGAGAGCGATGATCACGTCCGCCTCCTGCATGGCGATATTCGCGTACGCACTCCCGTGCATACCGAGCATGTGCAGGCTCAGAGGGTTCATCTCGTCAAACGAGCCCAAGCCATGGAGAGTGGTGGTCACGGGAATGTTCCCCTGTTGCGAGAGTTGGCGGAGGAGCTGGGGACCCAGGGAAGAGGAGAGAACACCATGGCCCGCGTAAATGATGGGCTTTTTGGCCTGATTTATGAGAGCAGCGGCCTGGCGAATGAGCGGGGTGTCGGCCGGGACCTCGAACATCTGCAGAGGATTCGAAGGAAGGCCGAGGTTTATACCAGGAGTTGTAGCCTTGAACGGCAGAGGTGTCTTGAGGATGCCGGCGGTGACATCTTTGGGTAGATCGACGAGTACAGGGCCGGGCCGACCAGATGTAGCGATCTTGAACGCCTCGTTTATTCTGCGCGGCAATTCAGAGATGTCCTTGATCATGACGTTCCATTTTGTACAGCTGCGCGAGATGCCAATAACGTCGGCCTCCTGGAACGCATCGGATCCGATGGCCGATGTCGCGACCTGACCGGTGAACACGACCAAGGGTACACCGTCGCTGAGCGCGTCCTGCATGGCGGTGATCACGTTGGTCGCGCCAGGACCTGATGTGACGAGGACGACACCAGGCTTCCCGGAGGCGCGAGCATAGCCCTCCGCCATGTGACCTGCGCCTTGCTCGTGTCGTGGAAGGATAAAGTGGAAGTGGGGCGAGTTGTAGATGGCGTCGAACACGGGGAGAATGGCGCCGCCAGGATAACCGAATATCTGCTTGACGTTGTGGCGCAGCATCATCTCGTGGAAGATCTCTCCGCCCGAAAGGCCGATGAATGTATGGTCCAGAGGAGCAGCTGGTTCAGGGCCTGGACCGGACATGGGAAGGTTCACGTTGTTTCTCGTCGGTATTTGCTGGAATCCAGGTGCAGGTGACGGTCGTCTACATAGCTATGAGTCAGTTATTCGATAATGAAAAAAAAAACATACGGGGTCGGGGCTGCTTGTGCTGCATGTGCCGATGAGCGACTGATGTTACGCGCATGCTCGCGAACTCTTGACTTGGCTTCTATCATCGACGTCGAGGCGACAGTCGAACGACACCGAACGAATGCTGGTGGCTTGGGCACTTTTTGGGTGCGGATTCTCGCGGGGAACGACATGGTAGTTGGAAAAGAGTGGGCTGCTCGTCGTCGGCGGCGATGTCGACAAAGCTTTTGGAAGATTGGACCGACGTCCGAGTCGGGCGTACGAGGTGATGGTGGAGGGAAGAAGACAAGTTGTGTGAGTCAATCTCTCCTCAAGTCAAATTGATCAATCCGGCCGAAAGCTCCGACGGCTCCATCCGCATGACCGCCTCCTCTATGCATGCCACTGCCATGCTAAACGAACACAATTCAATGTCGGAAATACGCCCCTTGTGGAATGGCGACTACCTGTTGTGTAGACACGGCGAGGAAAGTCAGTCCGAGTTCACGACGGGGGCGCAATCCGGCATACTGTACCTTCTCGGCCCAGGAGATAAATGGGGTACTGGGGAAAGGACTGGAAAGGAAACCCGAACGTGGCGCTGTATATATACTCGGCGAACCGCATTCAACCCAAAGCGGACATGCACGTGCACAAGAAGCACAGACGATCGATGTGGCGAGGTCATTGGGACGCGCAAATGCGGGCTGGTCTGACGCGATAGGGCATATAGGGATGTAGCGTCAGTCAACGACTTTTATCTGGTCCAATGTCCATAATTACCGAAAAGCCGTCCTGATTTCTGTGGTCCCTTTGTGGTCCCTACTTACAAACGCTACATTGGCCTCTTCCCTTTGATCGATCTCTGACATATTCGGAGTGTGATCTTCACAAGAATCGGGAGGATATTGATTTAGCAAAGCCAGATGAAGAGTCGCTCGACGTTGGTGATGGTAGAAAGCAATGAACGCCACTTGAATACTAGTTGCGCCACGAAAAGAAAGCGCTTAGATGATACATCTGGAATAGTTTGTCGAGTATCTGCATAGTCTGTAACGAGGTCATGCCCTCCGGGCCCATTTCTGAGTCCTGACTGTTTATTGGTAGCCTTTAGGTAGGCCCGGGCCTTAAATAAGCACCCGCTATCCAAACTCGTGAAGTGCCGCCTATGGCAGTTGAAAACCTTGCTTGAACAATGGTGAATAAGGCATGTCGTTGTTTCCGGTAGGCGGGGACATTACTTAAATTGAAGCGAGTACTCGACTAGTGTGTAAACAAACAGATCAGAAAATGAGAAGTCATTTGAAGGAATCGATGTCATCACCAATTTCCACCAAGAGCAGCAACAAAAAATTGACCTCTTTACGTTTGAGACTGTCGGGGTACAACTTGTCTTAGCAGCAAGTTAGGTGGACCATCTACAATGAAGTTTCGACCGTGGTAGTCCTAAAGGAGCGGATGAGAGCAATGATGAATGGAAACCAGTGCTTTCAGCACATCTGCGAGTCAGACTAAGACGGCAATATGGCTGTGTCAATACAGAGGACATCCCAATGCTCAGAAGGTTTGTCATCAGGCATCCAGAGTGTCCACCAACAGATATTGAAGATGGAATGTGGAAAAGGCAGTTCTCGCGACGGGCAACCATGAAGTACGAAGGGCTTGGGATGATGCGACACTCTGCCATGACTCTGGAAACACAGTCAAGAGATGGATCGATGTTAGTACAAGTGATGTGATTAGCAGCAGAGAGTTGACCCAGGCAGAGGAGTATGGAATCTATGGAAGCCGGACAGGCAAAGAAAGGCTACAGGGAAGAGACGGAACGTCAAAAATACTAATAGATAGCTATTGTCGAGCGAAGGGTATGGATTACACGTGAAAGAAAGGGTCGGAGTGCGGACGTGTGTACGACTGCGCGACCAGAAGGAATGGCTGACATGCAGATGCGAAGGCTTGTCGTGTCGTTGTCGTCGGCGCCGCGGTCGACGATGGTGTTTATTACTTCCTGGGGCGGCTGGCTCGTCATGATGGTGGACTGCAGTAGAGGTCGGTTGTAGAGATGAGGCGGTGTTTTCGCTGAGCCAATTCACCAGAATTGTCACAGGAAGATGACTATTTGAAACCAACAATGAATTGATGGGTAAGGTAGAAAGACAGCATAGTCTGAGGTAGTAGACGCAGCGGTGAGCGGCAAAAGGAACGGGGTAACAAATGCCGCCGGTTTGTACTTGTTTGCTGTAAGAGTCCCGGCGGCTAATTTCAACGGACGAAGGACCTTGACAAGCAAGGTGACCCAAATAATCTTCAAGTAGTGTCGGTGACAGAAGATCACACCAGACTCAGCGAGCTGCGCGACATGATGACCGCAGTGTTTCGTGGCGTAAGTACTAGCTAGATGAAACCGAGCAGCCATGTCGGCTAGGGTGTGGAAACTCGGTGAGTGACTTCGAGAGGTGAATCAAGGAGAGAGGGGATCGAGGACTCGTGCAGAATGTATGGGATGGTATAGGCCCGTATACTACGGGCAGGCCAATAACTCAAATCACCGTTCTTCATCTTCAGTGGAAGAGGACCCGATGTGGTCAGTTGTCATATTTGCACCAGTCTGATTGAACAATGTCCTCGGTATTTATTGTCGATGGTAAGCATGATTCTTCCTCCTTTGAGGCTCCAGCGCAGGTGTAGAGCCTCATTTCACTGTAGCTTGGAAATTTATCCAGACCATGCATAAAACAAGCTGTTTTGCGTATTAGATGAGAACTTTGGAACAAATATGAATTAGATAGTGGCAACTCGATATTCGGAGATTCCCGCCAAGTTCGAGTTGGAGGCTCCTGAGGTACGTACTTCGACGCCAACCAGTTCTTGAAGATTTGCAATGTTCGTAAGGCTGCCCTCGATTCAAGGAGCGTCGTTCTGCGTCCACAATGCTGCGCATGCAGTCCACAGTGGCTCAGGCTTCGTCTGACCCTGCATTTGTGGGCCCAATGTGGCAAGTCGCCATTGTCGACCAAACAAGAAACAAACATATCCGAACTTGGTAACTGACAGTCACGACGCGAACAAAGGCAAGCGTCGCGCTATAAAAGCGTGAGTTCTCTTGCCCTATTGTCCACCGAACACCCTCATCTCACACATGGCTCAGCCTACTCCAACTGACACGCCTCGGCGCCCTCAGTCAGCCTCCCAACACCCCGGAGGACCTATGCTCGGTATTGACGAACAGCGCGCAGCTCTCCGAAAGACAATACCCGCGCATACCGTGCAAACCGATAGTCCTCTCGCGTTCTTGAACCGCCACTGTACTCTCCCCGAACTGTCTTTCAGCGAACACAACCAGCTGGTTGCACATGTTATCACCGAACTCAAGAAGGGATCATTACTCCAGGATTCTCTATGGCCAGGCACCAAAATTGACAGTAGAACCGAGGGCGTAATTTTTAAGGAGCTTGAACCCATCGTTGCCGAGATTGGTGACATTTGCCTCACCTGGGACGACGAGCACAACAAGCTTAACGATAAAACGACCTTTTTCGATTGTGATGGGTCGCGTGCGACGATCTCTGAAGTACCGGGCTCATCGTTCAAGGTTGATGCGCAATTCATTCTCCTTGATCGATGCACCCCACCTCTAGACGTTGTAGACCCTGAGAACGACAAAGTGGACACCGTGGATATCAGTCCAGCCGAGTTCAAGAAGGATGTCACAGACCGTGCAGATGTACGGAATTCCCATTTTTACAACATTCGACTATTAACAATCTTCTTAGAACGAAATCAAGCTTGCCTCCGCGGCCAACCATACGCTGTTCAATGACTACTCTCGTCGCTTTGTCATTGGATTCACAATTGAGGGCGTGGAAATGCGCTTCTGGTACTTTTCACGTTCGCACATTGCTGTTAGTCCCGCGTTCGATTACCACGAAGTAAGTTTTACCATTGGTTCTATTTTCCAATCTAATTGGTCGCTGCTAGAAACCTGAACTCTTTGTGCGCTTCGTTATCTTCATGACGTTTGCCGACCGCATCGACCTCGGCTACGATCCCACTGTTACTCGAATCCGCGACGCCGAGAACAACATCCAGTACCAATTCGAGGTCAACGGGAAATTCTACCTCACCGAATCGTTCATCGCTGAGTCCGGTGCTAATGACATCGTTACGCGTGCCACGCGGGTATGGAGTGTGCGTGAATATGACCCCGACAAAGGCATGTTCATCGGCCTAGATAGCGTTGTTCTCAAGGACGTCTGGCTGTTCTCCGATTCCGAAGGAGAAAAGAAAATATCTGACGATATCTTCTCTGCGCTGAAGAACTTGGACGATCAGCTCGCGGCTGGCAAAGACCATCGGGAATTGGGCATGGACGTCCCCCCGGCCCCTGGGTCTTCTCTCGTTGAAGAGGCTAGGCCTTATTTTATGGATATCATGCAGGATGTCGCTGTCACATTCGCACGCGGCAACGTGCAATACTGCGACATCGCACCCGCACCGGAGACCGGCTATACCCCATTCACTTACGCGCCCGAAAAGAAATCGCCTGCAGCAGTGTTGGGGAAAGTGCCAGGGTCCTTACGTGCGGAAGTTGGCAAGAACGAGGCACCTCCCGTGGTGGCAGAATCGAAGGAAAGCCCTCCAACACCCATCCGCGACCATCCCGAGCGAACCCACCGCAGAATTGTATTCAGAGATCGGTGCAGCACCCTATATTCACTTGTAGATTATGCCGATTACGCTTTGGCAATGGTCCAAGTCATTCAAGGTATGTCGTTCCGTTCCTCCTCCTCTATCTTTTTTTGTGAGATTTTCTATTTAGCCTTAAACTTTTTGCGGTTAGCCGGCTATGTTCATCGAGACATCAGCCCCGGCAACTGTCTGTACATCAGGGATTCATCGCAGGTGATTCAAATCAAAATTTCCGATCTCGAGTATGCCCGCCCGTATAGCAGGGAGTCCTCACATACGGTCCCGATCACTGTACGTTCGCTTCCTACCTAGCATGACGATATCCACTTACTATTCTATCCGGTGCGCAGGGAACGCCAGGCTTCATGGCGGTCGAATCTCAATGTCTCCTGCATTTTTTCACTCCGGAGAGCAGCGCTCCAACCCCAGAACCATACATATATCGCGGTGGCGTATCCGCATTTAGTGGGCCAACAATAACCGAAACGGAGGAGATCCCGGAATGGTTCAGATTCAACTTTCTCCACGACGTGGAATCCGCGCTCTGGTTGTTCTGCTGGTTCCTGTTCAACAGACTGCCGTCCTCCCTCCTCGGTAACGTTTCGCGCGCGCAGTGTGAAGGCATTGCCAAGGTTGCTCGCAAGCTGTTTGGGACTACCCTTGATCCCCCAACAATGCGCAGGTCCTTCATCGAAGGCAGTTCCACATATCCGCAAGTCCACAAGCTGCTGAAGTCGTATTATCAGCAGGATACGCAGCACGGGCTCACGATACTGAACGGCTTGATAGCGTTCAAGAGCATCGTTAGGTTCTACAAGGAGGTGGAGAGTTCGACGCCTATTCGCACCGCCGAGTCATTCATGTGGGCACCGAAGGAGTTTCGGCCGGCGTATTATAGAGAGCTGCAGGGTATCTTCTATCGGATGTCGGGGCCACTGAGAGGCTCTAATCTTTCGGCGGTGCCCGTCCATCTTTTCGACCCGCTGAAGCGCGCTGCGGATACTTTGGCTGCGGGCGACGACGAAGACGACGGGGAGGCGCTGCGTCCGACCAAGCGCGCGAGGACAGAGCCGAGGCGATATGAGCGCTCTGTTACGCCGCCGTCGCCCACGCGGAGGCGCGGCAAGGCGATTTCGATTACGCCGCGTTTTGGTTACTAGTCATGGCACCGTATGTTATGGAACAGTTTTTCTTCTTCTTCTGTCTACGTTTTCTCCGACTGTACTATACTCTCATGTTCATTGCTCCTTATATATATATATATATACACGTTGCACAATACTTGTGCGTATTTACGGCTTGTTTTCTGCATGGTCTGGATAGATTTGAAGTTTAATTTCCAAGGTACAGTGAAGTGAGGCTACACCCGTGATACGCTCAAGCCACAAACATCCATACCATTGACGATAAGTACCGAGGACATTGTTCAATGACTGGGACAACTGACAACACGGATCCTCTGCCACTGAAGATGCTTGAAGAACGTGATTTGAGTTATTAGCCTGCCCGTAGTATACCTCTGCACGAGTCCTCGAGCCCCCTGATTTACCTCTCGAAGTCACTCACTGAGTTTCCACACCAAGTTACCCGACAGACCTGGCTGCTCGACTTCATCTAATAGTACGCCACGAAACACTGTGGTCATCATGTCGCGCAGCTCTTACGGTCTTGCTGAGTCTGGTGGGATCTTCCGTCACCGGCACTACTTGAAGATCGTTTGACTTTGGATAGCGGGAGCTTAAGATCGTCCGGTAACGGGCTTGCGATGTTTCGAAGATGATCAGTTGGCATTTTACTATAAGGCAAATCAAGGCGATAAGGATGGTCAAGACGATTCATCCCGAGACTAGAAGGTACCGTGTTTGCCAACGCCACATCGCTTCTCGGTGTGCTCAGGATCGACGTGGCGTTCCAGTTGGCAAACATACCATCAATCTGATCTGTATTATTTAATTCAATAGCGTATTACTATACAACAGTGTATGCTACACAAAAGTACAACATTACAGCGTTTCCCGAAAACCTTGTCCAAAACAAGGTTTTTTTTTTTCTGAGCCTGAAAAATAAATATTCCTGTGGGCTGCTCTACACCATTCCAGTTTCTCTGCATACCTTCTAGGACTATCTTCGAAGTTGAATGATGAGCGTAGCTTGCCTGAGGCAGCCACTGCCGAGCAATCTTGTCATCAGACGGTGAACAGGCCCGGCTTCGATCGCGTCCTGCTCGCTCAATTCTCATGTGTTCAGCTATATTTTGGTACCGACAGAGTCCCCTTGACCCATATAGCTATTGGCTATGGGCCCCAAGTGTATACAAATAATTCAAGTTTTCGGGTTCAAGAAAAAAAAAACTTGTTTTGGACAAGGTTTTCGGGAAACGCTGTAACAATCGTGATGATTCGTCAGTGGTCATATAATAAAACGAAGTTTGGTATCCTAGATTACACGGTACGGTCAAGCTTGTGTCCAAAACCGGATTCGAAGAGCAAAAACTCACAATCCGATGAGAGCTAGCCAGCTGTGGTGTCTGCTTGTACCGAGGATACAGAATCTGGCGGATAGACTTGAGCAGTCCTTGGTAAGACTGGTTGCGGTTCTTCTTCAACGCTGTTATGAACGCCTGGAATGCTCATTAGCCTACCCAGCCGATGTAGATCAAAAGCACTGACATAGCTCATCGCGCCGACGGGAACACCACCTTGAAAAGTATCGGCGCTCTTCTGGCCATCTAGACAACCAGACCAGCATATCTACTCGGGAGTCCATGAGAATGAACCATGAAAAGAGAAGAGAGCCTGCAACTCACGACGTCCGCAGAACTTTTCCTCGCCTCCCAAGCTTGCCGAGACACAAGCACTTTCATGTTACCATGAGTGTCGTACTGCTAACATAAGATACTAGTCGTACAGACGTTTGAGAACGTACGCCGTATGGTAGATCTGCAACCGGTACCGGTGATGAGTGCGCGAACGCGATTTTTGAAAAGGATATTGCACACCCAATACAGTTCCAGAATGACAACACTTCGAGCTCATGAGTCAACGGCGTTCAACAACCTTTGGACAACAGACTCACATCAAATAATGCCTACAGTTCATTCACAGATGAGTGAGAGAAATGACACGAGAATAACAGGACGAACAGTCAACCGACAGCCCATGGGTAGAGGCCGAACCAGGACTTCGTGCATAAACTGCTAACTCATCAGACCTCGCGCTGTTTACAAAGGATAAGCGCAGAACGAACATCATCAATAATGAATCCCGCCGTCCGGTAATCAACTGGGTATATGACTAGTCGTGAATCACCATAAGCCCGATTTCACCGAGTGTGGCACAGCCTAACGCACCGTCGTCGAACCCATCAAGCTCATCACCAGACACATCCCGCGTCCGCCCTCCATGGCCCGAATCTTCAGTCCATCGAGTCAGTCCGCGGATACAGAGATGGGATGAGAACTTACAATGAAAAAATAGCGAGTCGTGAGATCGCGCGTCCTTGACTAACCACGCCATTGCAGCGAGGATATTCTTCCTCGTAGGCTGCCGCCGATGATTCGGGTTGTCGTCCGTCAGCACGATGATATCCTCCTTCCGGTACCCGCAATGACCTTCCACAACTCAGCACATACATATCAGTGGGGAGAGAGGCGATAAAGACTCACGTGTGAGAAACTCATAAACGTGGCGTGCATCATTGATACATCCTCTCAGCTCGCGCGAGTGGCCGTAATAGTTGATCCCGATCTATAAGCGGAAGGGGATGGCTAGTTAGCATCACACGACGAACGCTTCGTCGTGTGGGGACACGCACACACACAGCTTTCCTGCGTCCGGTGCATTTCGAGTATTGGAATAGATGCGCGGCAGCGCGTCGCATCAGCCCACGGTCGTGATCAAGTCGTGTCGTCTGATCTTCGTATGTCGTATGCCGTGCCGGAGGGTGGTGCGGTGCAGGAGGAAGGTGATAGGTATGCGGCGTCGGGTATACATACTGTGACCTCGGCTGCTCGTATGCATAATGCGAACTTGGATGCCCGTACGTCGGATACCGATCCTCAACCACCGACGAGAGCGCGCGCGACGAGGGGCCATATGCCATAGACACGTCTGGGGAAACAAAGTAATTCGTATGATGAGAGAAGTCCAAATGGTAGTACATGCTGAACGAACGGGGCACAAGCAGCGGGGGAGGCGGCTGAACGAGCGACACTTTATGTTTATGAAAGGCGACGGACAAAGCCGATGTGTACCACTGAGACGGAGGAGGGGTTTCACTGTGGACAATGCAGCGCGGTTATAATGGAGTGGACAGCATGGGGCAGCTGACTCCACGTAGCAGCTAGAAATGTACAAAGGCCGATGAAGGACAGGAGATCACTCTTCCCGTTTTATGCAAATTCGGATCTTCCTGCCCTCGGGTTCGTCGCAGCTCTGTGGCCAAGACCTGGAAGGATGGAAGGCTGGAGATTAATCAGTGGTAGACAGCCCAGTTATAATCCCCCTCCTCCCTCCCTTGCGCAAGACGATAGAACAAGCCTCCGGGGAGGAGTCGGGCCAAGAAATGCAGCCCAGGCGACCTGTTTGAGACGGCGTCATCATCCGAGGCGCCTCGAAATGCTTTCCCCATATGGGCTGGTGCCTCACTGGAGCCAGCTAGCGCTTCCGTTACACTATCCCCATAGCCGCCGGCGTAGGAGAAGCAATTCGGGTCTGCTGGATTACCGCCGTTGACGTTTGCATCGGGGAAACAAGGCATCGGACGCGTCCAGGTTTCTCGGACTTGAATTCCGCGAGGGTCAGGAAAATACCATCACTTCGCGAACACGTTGTTACTAGAAAATGAATATCACATATCTGATCTCACCACCATCATCAAATCTCTGTGCGTTCTTGCCAGTCCATGATTTGGCTGGTGGAGATGATCGTTGTCGTACGCGAACCGCAGTTCGGGACTAAACTCGTTGACGTACTCGTTTGAGTTGACTTTGAAACGGACCTTGCTTGGTCAAGCTAGGTGTGGCTGCAAGATAGGGGAGATGGCGGATTGCAAGATGCGCAAATCGTACTCAAACGTAGGTGGGACTGCCAGATCAAGTACAGCCAGCAGTTCCTTTGTTGGACACTTGCTGCGTAATAGTATCAATATTATCATATAATGAATCGTAGTTTAGTGTCCTATCATCAAACGACATTAAGACCGAACAGTTCATGTAAGACTGACAGATCACTTACAATACGATGCGAGCTACCCAACTGTGGGGTCTGGCTGTATCGCGGATATAGAATTGTGCGAACAGATTTCAACAGTCCTTGGTAGGACTGATTATGGTTTGCCCTTAGCGACTTTATGAATGCCTAGAAAAGTTGAGTTGTCGATATCTGCAGAATATCGTCAGTGCTCACATAGCTCATGGCTCCGACCGCGACGCCTCCTTGAAATGTATCGGCACTTGTTTGTCCGTCCTTACTACCGGACCAACAGATCTACGAGAGTTCAGAAAAGCGTAGACGAGAACTTTCCGAGAACTCACAACATCCGCTGAGCTCATCTTCTTCCGGTAAGCCTTTTGCGTGACTTGGAGCGTTAGCTTGCCGTGCGTGTCATACTACGCTAACAATGAATTTCATCTCACAAAAGGAATGTGGAACATACGCTGAATGGAAGATCGAGGACTGTCCCCGAGTGACAGCACTATACATAGATCAGAGTCAGAATACCAATGCGCTAACTTGTAACGTACGTCGAACAAGGCCTGATACAGATCAGTTCCAAAGCTATTATCAGCAGCGAATGAAACCCACCGTTAGCCGACAGCCCATCGGAAGCGGTCGTACCAGAAAGTCGTGAAGAATCTACATGTCCATACCATCAGCCATCATCACCACAGCCAAGTCGGTCAAAGACTCACATCGTCAATGATCGATCCGTGTTCTAGATAATCCATTGGGTAGATAACTAGCCCACCTCTGTTAGCAATGGACACACCAAAACACAATATGATTCCCACCTTCATCAAACCCCGATATCTCATCCCCGTCCAAATCAGGCGTCCGCCCGCCATGCCCAGAGTAATGGAAGAACAGCGAATCATGCTTCTGCGCGTCCTGCACCAGCCACTGCATCGCGCCAAGCATATTCGCCTTCGTGGGCCACCGGCGCTTGTTCGGATCCCCATCAGTAAGCACCATTATGTTCTCGTTCTTATAATTGCAATGGTCTAATTCACATACGTCAGTGAAAAAGGGGAACCAGCAAACCAGATAGACGCACTCAAGAGAAAGTCGTGCACATGACGCGCGTCGTTGATGCAGCCTTTGAGCTCGTGCTTCTGGCCTAGATAGTTGATTCCGATCTAGCCAAGGCAAGAACAAAAATCAGTCACCGGCCATGCGAGAGCTCCGATGAGGGAGCGGAGAAGGACGTACGCAAACAGCCTTCTTGCGCCCGGTGCACTTGGAGTACTGAAAAATGTGGCGAACGACGTCCTTTACCCCGCGGTCAAGGTCGTCCTGCAATTCCGAACCGACGTGTTGCGACCCGCTCGGATCAACCTCACGACTCGATGAGGCTGGATGGCCATTATGGTGCTCCTTCCAGTGGTGGTACATATATACTGGCGATAATGTTGAAAGATAATGATAATAGTCCTAGCCGGCAAGTTGGTTACAAGTGGATATGAACAAGTCAAGCTGGACACAGAGTAGTGCTGACGAGGTGCTGAAATAAGAGAGAGGACCGGAAACAGGTCTTGAGCTGTCACAGGTATAAGTACAGAAGCAAGAGAGGAAGCGGGAGACCCACGGTTGCCGTGCTATCCCAATCCGGAAGCTCCCCTGACCGTGGCAGGCGCTTGAGCGTCTATCAGGCGTCTATGTCGCGCATTTCTGCTTTACCCAGTTCCTAGTATCCTACATCGAGGTCCGATGTGCGAATGAAAATCCTCATGATGGGTGGTTGTTGTCAAGAGGAACATGAATGTCGATCATGATCGAATTCTCGAAAGTGGGATAGGCAGCTATTTTTATATTACCTTTTCAGCCAGTCATTCTAAGCCTATGGATTCCACATCCATGCATACAGGGAGCTTGAATTCCAACTATGCAATGCAAAATAGTAGATATATGAAGCACACTGTAGTATATACACTTGAGTCTGGTAGGATGTATTATATAGATCTAAGGCAAAGGCTCCCTACTGCTGGAGAGCCTGTTCAAATGGATATACACATCTGTCCCGAACCCATCCATCGCAATCAACCTCAGATCACCTCCGAAGTACCGAGCATACTAGAGATAGTGTCAGTAAGCAAGAGGGGGGGGAGGATGGATGAAAAGGATAGACTCACCAGCCTTGATAGTGGTAATCCATATCCAAAACCAGCCATGGGGGCCTTGAAATCGCTGGCATTGAAATCCTCAGCCACACCCTGTCCCTCCATGGTCGTGTACATGTATGTCCAGATCAACGGTATAGCGCTTCTCGGTATCCCACCACCCTCATCACTAATCTTGATGGTGATATCCTCTGTGCCCTCCACAACCACAACCTTGATCGGCGGGTAATTCTCGCAATCCACGCCAAACCTTTCCACCACGGCCCGCAGCGAGTTCTTCAATAACTCGAAAACAATGTGGGACAAATGACCCGGGACGTAGGCGAACTCCAAATGCGGTGGACATATGAGTTGGACAGGCGGACCGCGGAACATGGCGTAGTGCTCTTCACACACGAAACGCGCATTCTCGATCGACTCTTGCACGATGTCGTGCACATTGGCATTCGTGCATATGATACCGACGTAGTCTGGATGGGATCCCTGACTGTTGAGGGCAATATGTTGCCCAATGAGGAACCGAATACCGATACGCGACATGTAGAAGCGGTCGAGCCAGGCTTGTACGTCCAGTCCAATGTTGGGTGTGTTACGACTCCGTTTCCACTCGAGTACACCTTGCGCGACAGTAGTGACGGTTGGGTCGTGC
>QLPD01002514.1:0-13969 GCA_003314085.1 Hymenopellis raphanipes
GGAGTCAGCGCACCTAACTTCCTAGACCTTGTCAGAGGAGCGGAAGAGAAAGACATTGATCGCATCAAGAGGTAGCCGATCCGTTATTCCGCGACACATCAATGCTCGCGTGGGTCTCGCGTGCTCCTCACGTTGCGGCTTCGGCAGGTCAAACGGCACTGTAGCATTACTCGCCGAGTCTTCATGACAATTGGACTTGTACATCCAAACTAAGTCTCCGATGAATTGCAATAGGTATATAAACTGTTTTCATAGAGAAGTGTACATGTTCAAGAGTTGAAGCTTTGAAATACATTATTGTTAGCCCAATCCTTTCTCTGATTGCTGCCTGTCCAACTCATCGAAGGTTAGGCCGAATTTGCCCCTCTCTTGCCTTACATTTAGGTGTCCTAGAAGCTGTTCGCTGAGCCTGAACAGTCAGACTCAGAATCCTATAACCACTTCCATTGTCAACACGCACTCATATGCCGTTTGACCTGTCGAAGGCGCAACGTGAGGAGCACGCGAGACCCACGCGAGCATTGATGTGTCGCGGAATAACGGATCGGCTACCTCTTGGATCGCATCATTTTAATTTACGTCTCCACTTACTTCCAGCTTGCACGTCAACATCTATTCAATAATGTCACTTCAGTGGTCAGAGCAATCCCTAACGCCCATCGCACCACGCCTATACACTTTCTAGCCCGAAAATTCTTATGCCTTGCTTGCTGCTTGACTCTCAGTTCAACAACTTGCTCTCCCCGACATGGCCCTCCCAGCGCTTTCCCTCCTTGATGATATCCGTTACGCCCTCGATAAACCCAGTGCAGAACACTTGATGCGTGATCGTGGCGAGCTCTTTCCCCTTCTCTCCCCGCAGAAACTCTTCATCGAGCGTGCCCGTTAGAATGCACAGATGTTCTGAATCCTTGGCGTCGAACCATGAAAGCCAGGAGCCGCACTGGTCGCAGAAGGCTCTGACGTATTCTGGCGTGGCGGAGTACTTGGCTGGTGCGTTCCCAGTCCAAGTGACGTTGGATATTGTGGCGCTGATAAAATAAGCGATCAAGGCGCCCGAGTTTTTTCGGCACTGTGTGCATTGGCATGTTATGCGCTGGCGTTGGACGATGGTGAGCAGAGAGTACATGGGGTATAGGAGGACTCACGGCGGGTGGGTAGGTCCCTTCGGGAAACTCGATGTTGTAGCGTATAGCCCCGCAGAGACATCCCCCGGCGACGACTTTAGACATGATGATGATGATGCTGGGTTGAGAGGAGGGGAATTGACAAGACAACGACTCGTGAGTGCTTTGAATTGTTCGCTTCAAGTACGTTCACACACTAACTGGCGCGTGGGTTGATTGAGAACGGTGTAAGAGCGGTCGTGCGAAGCTTCGTTTCTTCCTTAGCATGCCTCACGCACTATTTTAGTTCACTATGTGGCCCAATTCTCATAGACGCGATTACCCGGAGCGAGTGTCACATGCTCTGAAGTGTGGCGTTTCGCCCAATCTTCACAAAGTTTCAGTGTTCCTTAAGTGCAGTGCTTTCCCAGACCGACGGTATCGAGTTTCTATGGAGAGAAGCGTACAAGTAAGTTGTTTCTCGACGAGTTGCCTGGACTGAGTTGCTAAACCATAGACTGACGATGCACCCTTACACGTTCGCCCTCGGAGGGCCGAGTCATCTACCGATCATTGTCTGAGAACTTCGCAATAGGAGCACTACTTATAGCACTCGCAACACACTGTATGAAACCATTCCTTCCTTAACCTCTTACCACCACGACCATGCACGCTACCGTATCCTTCCGCTCTATCCCTCGCACTCTCCGCTCTGGTTTCCGGTCCTTGGTTAGATCCAGGACGACAACCGGTGTACGTCGTGTCAAAGAGAATGAAGAATTCTGCATCGTGAGTTGGCTCTTTTCCTTTACTACGTCTATACTGAAGAAGGCGCAGATGGAGTCCACTTCGGAGGACGTTTCTGTATGTTCATCTCCCGCGACTGTCAATATCCTAGATTTGACGTTCCAGGCATCTTCTCTACCTTTAACGGGTACAACGCCCTCGACTCCCTATCTTCTCCTACGAGACTCGCCGCTTGCCAGCCTTGAGCTCGCTCTCCTATGCACAGCTCAGTGTATCAGTCTACAACCCAAGGAATCACAAGCCGCTGTCTTAGCGGTCACCGCCACCAAAGCTACCGTCGTCGAAATCGGTGAACCAATAGCAGCTGAAGCTCAAGTTGCGATTATTGACTTTGATGCTGATGCTCATTCTCCCTCTATCTCTGTCCCTTTGCCGACGCTCAAGAAGACTACGCCGTCTGAGGCTGATTTGAAATCGGTTCTTCCTCTTCAAGACATCACCGCTACTCTCAGACCGTTCGGTAGGAAGAGAGTCACCCACAGACAATCGGTTGATGAAGAGAATCTTGCCCCGGCACCGAAGGAAGAGTTGACCCAAGAGTATATTATGCGCGCGTGCCCTTCTCGGCCATCGTTGCGTAGGCGTGATGCATTCAATGCAAAGAGTATTCGTGAAGATTCTCTTCGGCATACTGTGACGCCACGGAGATTTTAGATGGCTTGTTTTGGACTTTTTTCCTTCTCACCATTTCGGACCTTGCTCTCATAGTCGTACTAATTACCTAATTTCGCGCTGCTTGCATTCGTTTTTGGACTTTTTTCCTCTCGCTTCTCATCATTTCGGACCTTGCTCTCGTATATAGTGGTACTAATTATCTAATTTTTCGCTGCTGGCTTTCGTTGCTATATTTATTACAACCTATGCTAATCATCTGGACATTGTTACTACCTAGTACTTGTAATATCTGTATCTGTAGACTGAATTAATACATAAACTTTGAACATTGATTTCTCGGGAGGACTGCGGCTCTCTTTCTTTAGCACAGTGTGAGACTAAGATATCATCAAACTTGTCATGGACGATGGGTATCATAGAGATCTCGCGATCCGTTGCCCCACCGTCATCGTGTAAGAGACCTTAAATTCAGCAAGGCAATGCCGGAAACTGTTAAGGGAGTTGACACGGCGGCAGCGCCACAGTCCCCGGAAGTTTGAGGGTGTTCTATGTTCATCCAAGCACAAGAGAGAGTTCGTTGGGTGCGGCCAGATCAAGATGTTCGGGCGTCCGTCGGGTGCATCAATTATGGCGCCGTGGAGGCAGTACTTGTGGAAGGAGAGAAAAGTGATACATATGATACTTGGTCCCAGTGTATTGCAGTGTAGTCATCTAATAGTCTAGGCGACCGGTGGCTATCATCTGAATCAGTCGAGTGATCGCGCTCCTGCCCTTTCTAGTGCTGCCAATATCGTGTCCCGAAGGCCGCCCTGCTCTTTTCGTAACATGCCATAGGAAGAAAATAACACGTCAAGAGTGTGAAAGTTAGCATTATCCAAAGACCGGATATATTGCCACGGTTGGTAGACAGTAAATTACTTTCGAGGGCGTGAAGAAGACTGCTTGCACAGGCACCTCATACATCCGCGTCGCAGACAGTGCCCAAAATTGTTCGAGGCATAGGGAAGCTTACAGCAAATCGTAGTCGTCGAGCTAAAGAGACATTAAGAAAGTACTTGTTTCGATTATGAGTGGACCAACCTCGTCGTTGTACGACATGATAGTGCGTTTAAGCTTGGACGTGTCCACCCATGTAACGAAATCTTCCATACGTCTATGTAGATCAACATGAGCGAGATCCGAAAAAAAAAAGAATGGATGTATACTCACCGTGTCACCAGGAAAGCAGGATCCGTTATAGTATCTGGTCCAACTCTTACATGTCCCTGCTCTATGAATTGTGCTGCCTGTAAGTTACGTGTATCAGACTTTTCTTGATGCGAAAAAGGACGTGGAACGCACAGCGCTGACAGTTTCTGCCATTTTGGACATACACATGAATACTGCGAGACGACGACGACAGAATGCGGCAACGGTGAGCTTGTCGACGTCGCTGAGCTTGGCGGTCGAGTTCAGGACGCCCATGTCATAGAGTTTAGATAGTAGCTGAGCCTCCATACGCGACCGATATGGATCCTGCGCTGGAAGAAGCGATATCCGGTGTGCAAAAGACCTTAGGCATCCGCAGAGTTTGTTATACCTGTATTACCGTTTGTCAAGACTTACTTCCAAGTTGAAATCAAGCGGGAAAAAAGCACTTGTGATAATCCTCTCTGTCTTGAATATGGTATCGTCGCATGACTTTAACTTCTCGAAGGTCTGCATCTTGTTTCCACTGTAATAAGGATGAGGAACAGGAAAAAAAGTCAAGTATCACAAAAGATTTACGTTGAGAAAGTCGACTTTTTTGAGGAGTTTCTGCTCGTGATGCTTGAGCTTTCTGACCATGGCGGCTTAGTCGGGCGCGAGGTAATGGCAGACGCGACGCTTTGACGAGATGGACGTTGGAGGAAAAGGAATCGATGCATTTTGATCGCGTCCCTTCAGAGCTCCGGCCCGCCCGGGCCTACCGTATGTCAGCTTTCGATCGTGATTCTGTCTCCTCCTTAACTTCCATCAACCTGCTGACGTGCATGTGCACTGAGATTGACCAGCGGCTCATCTCCCAACATGAAATTGTTCGGTAGCTTCAGGCCATTCCTTTCTGGCTGGCGTTCATATTCCACTCAAAGCTTTATCACCCCAAACCCCATTCCTGCGACATTCCTTCGCGGTGGAACCTCCAAAGGAATCTTTATCAACAGAAAGTACCTACCTCCTGATGTCGGCGACTGGGATAACATCTTTCGCGGTATTATGGGCTCTCCAGACCCCACGGGTCGTCAGCTGAATGGCATGGGAGGTGGAATATCCAGTCTCTCCAAAATAATGGTTGTCGGAGACTCTTCCCAACCAAAGGCGGACGTAGACTACACTTTTGCCCAAATCGGCGTCCGCGATGGTGAGATAGATTACACAGGCAACTGCGGAAACCTCTCCAGTATGGTTGGCGTCTTCGCACGCGACGAAGGACTCGTTCCCGCGCCATCAGACAATAACACCGTGACAGTTCGTGCGTACAACACGAACACGCAAAAAGTCATACACACCACTTTTCCCGTTTCCGCCGATGGCGTAGCTGTCCTCGACAGACCTGAAATTACTACTGTCGGGCTCATAAAGGGTTCATCCATCACCATGGAGTTCCTCGATCCAGCCGGCGCGCGCACCGGCCGACTCTTCCCTACGCGTAGTCCAATTGATGCTTTGCATTTGGGAAACAACACATTTGACGTGTCGTTCATCGACGCCACCAACCCGACCATCTTCGTTTGGATGTCACGGTCAGAAATGGAGCGCCCCATGGCTCCCCATGATGTGGAGCACCTTCGACAGGCAGGCGCGCGCAAAATGCGACTTGACCCCAAGGCGCAGGCTCAGCCCAAGATTGCCTTCATTTGCTTACCTGAAGATGCTAATGAGGGAGGTGTTGACCTTGAAATCAAGGCGTATTCGATGGGAGAGGTGCACAAGGCAGTGCCTATGACAGTCGCCATGGGTTTAGGCGTGTTGGCGAATATTAAAGGAACGGTGGCGTGGAATTACCTGCAGCGGCATGCGGATGTCTCTGGTACTAGTCGCTTGCATCGTAAAGATGGCATCGTCCGGATACAGCACCCTAGTGGTTTTATTGATGTCGGAGCAGATGTTGGCGAGAATGGGTCCGTCCGAAGTGCAAAGGTGTGTATGACTGGGAGACGTCTCATGAAGGGCAATGTATGGTGGTAACTTGTTAAAGTGTAAGTCTGCATGCCCTAAAACAGTGTATTTTTCGCACTAAATGCAGTTTTTACAGAAACCTTTTAACTGATACCGTTGTAAAGTCGACCTACGCCGCCAAAATATACCCAGTGATTCCTTCGTCGACATATCCGAAACGAGTAACAGCGTTATTCTTCTCATCCAGCAACATCGTATAAAAATGATCCCTCCCTTCTGGATCATACGCCCTATACAGCGGCGCCGCGCCACAGATTTGGGTCGCGTAAATGTAACCCGTAATGCCCTCATCGACATAACCGAAAGTCGTCACCGCGTTGTTCTTTTCCGCCAAGGACGCGGTATAGAAGTGATCCGTGTCGCTGGCGCTGTATGCGCGGTACAGCGGAGTGGTGTCCGCCACTTCCGTGGGGAAGATGAGGCCAGTGTCGCCTTCGGATTGGTACCCGAATTGGACAAGCGCGTTCTCCACTTCGGCTGCGCTGGTTGTGTAGAAGTGGTCATGCTCTGTGGGCTGCCAGGCGCGCAGGAGGGGGACTGCTTGGCTTGACGAAGCGCAAGTTTGGTCTGCGCGAATCTAAAATATCCCGGTGAGTGCGGGTTCAGTCAGGTGGAAGGATGTAGGTACCTCTGGCAGAGCGAGCGCAGAGATGCTGGTTGCAGCAGCAATGAGGTACATGAGTTGGGTGAGAGCTTTCATGGCGAATTCAGCTTGACTTTGCTAGGTTCCTTCCCGCTCGCTTTTAAATGGTTCTGGTAGATCCTGTGATGTGCTGTCGAGACTCGAGACCATTGCTTGAGGCGCCGATGTCAATGGTAGTAATGATAGGAACTCAGTACCGACAAGTTCTGGGCGACTGCTTGCAGTGGTGTATGTATTCTCGGTCATAAGTTCTTCATCAACCCTCGCCTTGGCTGTCATACGCTAGACAGAAACATCGCAAAACAGGTGGATACCTGCCCGCGTGAGGGCCTGAGGTTTGACATACTGAATCCTGATTTTTCGACAGATTCTGATTTCATCCGTTTAATGGGAAAGCCCGTTCTGGGCCGGGGCCTGTCTGGGTTAAGAAAGAAGTAATGCAGGCGGCAAATGTTGGTCGATTCTGCACGCGTATTCCCATTTTTGAACGATGTACAATGTTCAAGAAACGAATGTTAAAGCATCTGTATAATACACAGGGTTGTTGGAGGACCCAATCACAACGATGTTCACGTACGGATATCCAGTGTGTTAGAATGCATGAGGGGAACGTACAGGTATAGGCGGACATCTGAGGTATTCTCGAACACCATGCCGTAGGCGGAGGGGCTCGTGTCGCCAACAATAATCGTGACATGCTCCTTCTCCGATATCAGCAGTTCTTGTTCAATCACCCTATGCTGTACCCATAATGTATTATATCCTCTAATTAGAGGGCATGGAATTACATTACGGGCTGTAATAAGAGGCCTGTAGCTAGAGGCTTATAATGTATTACGACACCTGCCTAATATAATAGGGTGCTGCTGGGTTGGGTTATATCACATGATCTAAAAAGCGGTGGGTCTAGTCACATGATTAAAAAAGCGGAGGGGCTAGGGTTCTACCCAGCTGGATGGGATGACATCATGCCAGCAGGATGAGATGACATCATGGGGATCATCAGGGACCACAGATCAGATATTGATAGATCTGGGGGATGTTCCTGGGATTGATGGATTGATGGATGGGGTCCAGGATGGGTGGGGTAGGCCCTATTAGGGCGCATTTTTGATCAGGTGACCAATAGGCAGGATGGGGTGGCCAATAATGAATGCTGCTATTGGGGATGGCTATGGGTGGAATGATGACTTGGTTTATGTTTTTTTGGGCTGGGAATTCAGTGGTGTAAACGGTTTTCCAATAGGTTCAATAGTTAAGGAGATATTAAGAAATCAAAAAAAGCGCCACAGATCAAATGGATCTAGTAGGCCCTATACTTATACTTATGATCTGCAACTTGGGAATCCATTAGAGGTACTATAGATCGATGTCTGATACGATTCCTAGGTCATTCCATCCATGGGTTCAAGAGATATACCAGGTCGACTAAATCAAGCTTCTTGGGGGTATAGCATTGGATCCTATAATCCTGAGGACCTAGGGCTTTGATACTTCGTTTATACTAGTAGTATACCTCTATTGGAGGTGTGGACAGGTCACCCAACCCAGTAGCCCATCTATAGATAGGTCCCCAGTGCAGTCTTAGCCATTTTCGCATTTTTGATTATTTAATATATAGCAGCTGGCCTAAATTGGGGTCAGCCACCTTCAGACACTTATTTATGACTATTCTACAAGAGGAACCATGTCATTTGGTGAAGGGACCAGTGCTTTAGCCCTCAGTCTTCCTCCTCATCGGAGTTTTGATCAAAATTCCCACGCTCTAGGCAGAGGATCGTCCACTCAATTCTTCGTGTCCTACACATGCTATTGACCCCATTTCTTTTGTAGAACGTGTATATATGTTATATATATCATATCCAGGTGTCAGACCAGTATTCAGATGAAGTAATTAAGTCAGGAAGTCGTCCATAGATCTGTACTGCTACTTTGCCACTACTAAAATGAACAATACTCTTCTGCTCCTCAAAGAAATCATGGAATGCGAGTTGGATATTGATATTAAAGTGATATGGAAGGTATCTCATCAGTCATCCAGGTAGTACTCAAGTGCTATAACCTGTTCAGCCATTGGAAGCAGTTATTGCGAGAGTTAGGCTACTGCGCATTTTCACTTTCTTACCTTTCACCTACAACATATGGGGGACACCCATAACTTCATCCAATATGATATAAAGGCATGACTGAAGAGTTTTCAGACCTCTCTTCATACTAGAACATGAGGTATCTCTGTCTGAAGGTGGTTCAGGCTGTACAGACAGCTGTGGTCGACTTCCTGACCTAATTACTTCATCTGAATACTGGTCTGACACCTGGATATGATATATATAACATATATACACGTTCTACAAAAGAAATGAGGTCAATAGCATGTGTAGGACATGAAGAATTGAGTGGACGATCCTCTACCTAGAGCGTGGGAATTTTGATCAAAACTCCGGTGAGGAGGAAGACTGAGGGCTAAAGCACTGGCCTCTCACCCAAATGACATGGTTCCTTTTGTAGAATAGTCATAAATGAGTGTATGAAGGTGGCTGGCCCCAATTTAGACCACCTGCTATATATTAAATAAGTAAAAATGCGAAAATGGCTCATACAGCACTGGAGCCCTATCTATACATGGGCTACTGGGCTGGGTGACCTGTCCACACCTCCAATAGAGGTCTACTACCAGTATAAACGAAGTATCAAAGTCCTAGGTCCCCAGGATTACAGGTTCCCATGCTATACCCTCAAGAAGCCTGATTTACTCGTTTTGGCATATCTCTTGAACCCATGGATGGAATGACCTAGGAATCGTATCAGACATCGATCTATAGTACCTCTAAAGGATTCCCAAGTTACAGGTCATGGGTATAAGTACAGAGCCTGCTAGATCTGTTTGATGTGGCGCATTTTTGTAATTCCTTAATATCTCCTTAACTATTGAAGCTATTGAAAAACCGTTTACACCACTGAATTCCCAGCCCAAAAAAACATAAACCAAGTCATCATCCCACCCATAGCCATCCCCAATAGCAGCATTCATTATTGGCCACCCCATCCTGCCTATTGGTCACCTGATCAAAAATGCGCCCTAATAGGGCCTACTCCACCCATCCTGGACCCCATCCATCAATCCATCAATCCCAGGAACATCCCCCAGATCTATCAATATCTGATCTGTGGTCCCTGATGATCCCCATGATGTCATCTCATCCTGCTGGCATGATGTCATCCCATCCAGCTGGGTAGAACCCTAGCCCCTCCGCTTTTTTAATCATGTGACTAGACCTACCGCTTTTTAGATCATGTGATATAACCCAACCCAGCAGCACCCTATTATATTAGGCAGGTGTCGTAATACATTATAAGCCTCTAGCTACAGGCCTCTTATTACAGCTCGTAATGTAATTCCATGCCCTCTAATTAGAGGATATAATACATTATAGGTACAGCATAGGGTGGTTCAATGGGGAAGAGGGCACGGCGGCGCCCACCCAGTTTCCTCAGCGACATGGAAACCTCTGCACCGTCAGGATGCGACATGGTCCGTCGAAGATGTCCAACGAACCGAGCATATGCGTTGACAACACATCGGCAATCATCGATAGCTGCGATACATACAGAGCCTGACAGACGACTCGGTATGTTCGCGTCCGAGGATGGGATAACGTTGAAGCTAGACCTGCGATGAAAGTAGACGCGGTTGTCTTCCCCGATAGTAATAACGAGATCGGCTTTGGAGACTTCTTCGACGCTGTCCACAGAGGCTACCAAATGTGGGAGAGCATCGCTTGGATTAACGGAAGGAACACGACCTGCTCTGATACCTAGGGGCTGTGAAGACGTAGACATGAGGCGATGATATACCGTACCACTCGCGGCATTACGCAGAACTTCGGTCCCACGGAGTACATCCAGACAGTGAACGGTTTGCTGTTGATGGCGCTCATAGCGAATTCATAGAACTTCCGAGCTGTGCTACATAACTTCCGGTCAAAGTTTAAGCGCTGAACAAGTCACAGGGCTGTACGCACGAGGTCTTTATGTTATTGGTTGCTCGCTTCACGCCGCATATATGTGTTAGAAAAGGAAAAAGTGTTCCAAAAGATGCTGGACATACAGGAACTTGTCACTTGTGAAGTGGGTGAGTCGCTCCGGTGCGGTGATATGTGATACTGCGGCAGTGGGAGGCTTTGTTCTCACTTTTGATTCGTCGGACGTCGAGGCTTCACGGTCTGGAGTCGGGAGAAGAGGAAATGAATTACGATATACTTCGTTTGAGACGTCCGTCAATTCTATACAGCATCAATGCCGTTCGCACATCGCAAAAGTGAAGTCATCGATCCAGAGAAAGCGGCGACAAGTAGCTGAAGAGGAAAATTGCATGGTCATGATGGTGAAAAGGCAAGACGAGCGATCGGTGAAACGTGACCAAACAAAGTAGCTGAGTACTTACTGCGCCACAGTACTTTTCCTCGAGGCTTGCAGTATTTCCTTGAATATCAAGACTTGTATTTGAACTGGCTTGCGGTGCTCTGAGTAGATATCTAGCACTAGGCCAATTCTCCAACAATATAACGTTGGCCAGGGTTTGAACGGGCGACCTGCCCGACTACTTCACAGCAACTAACCAAGTCCTCTTGGCTCCCGCCATCATCTCATGACATTCCTCAGTCCCGTCCTTTTCATCGACATTGTAAACGCGGTGCTTACTGGTCCATATCCCCCCGATACGAAGAATGCTCCATTGGACTTCAAGCTCGATGTCGAGGAATCCGAACCGGGTCCAGACGAAGTGGGGACCACTCAACAATATCTGGAAGCAGACTCGCCCCCGCCCGTGGTTTGTCGGACGTGCTACTTGTGGTCCGGATCTTGACGGCGTTACGCGTATATTAAAGGCAGAATTAAATCTAGTTGGAAATTCTGGTAGCCTCCTACTTGTACCACTCACTTTGTAGCATATAACACTGGTCTCTCCGCTCGCTCGCTGTGTTCCTCTTGGGATCTCAATCATGCTGTAGCATGTAATACTCGATCTCCCTTCGTTCTCTGTGCACCGTCAAATTGACTTGGTATGGCGTAAGTTTCGGAGGGTGCATTTCGTACAGATGTCGCGTCGAGCTTCCTCAAACTGGTCCGCAGATCTCTATCTTCACAGCCGCTTCTCAGCGCTGTACACTACCACCTCGATCGCGTCTAATTATGTCCTTCCATGCGTTGATATAGGATACATGCTTCCCGGGCATGGGCCTCAATAACTGCTTCCTAGGGCAATGAAAACGCAATGCGCATCACATTCTTGCGAGACGGATAAACGGTACCCTTCAGGGCGCCATTCATTGATAGCTGTATCCTGTGCCACAGTCACAGAAGTTTCTTCAACAACAGTAACAATAGCTATACTACTTCCGGCAAACAAGACCCTCCATCTGGTAAGTGGGCTAGTTGGGGTTTCTTCTTACAGCTAATCGAGATACAGCGCGGCAGAGAAACCTCTTCGCGCTACATGTCTTCCTCAACTCGGACGACGGGGTACCTTCGATTTCAAAGCCCACAGCTCGAACAGAACCTGGTTGTTTTTAGCAGTCGCCGGATACACCGGGCCCTGGCTTTGGGCGTAGGGCATGTGGGCGTCTATCCCATACATCACGTCAATGTTGTCAGAACGGAAAGGCAATCTGTCAAGTGCCAACGCGGCGTGCTTGGGAGGCGTGCGCGTTTTTCACTTGCGATCCTCTCAAACTCGCTCCTAACCCCGGGAAGCCGTTCTCCTCGGTGGTTCTTTCACAGAAGGCAGTCGCGAAGACAGCGTTAAAGGCCGTGCCTACCGAAACAGCTTCGATGCTATGCACGCGGCAAGGACAGAGTCGTACCTGCTATATTAACCTCACGGAAAGGATCGAGTCGTGCCCACTTCATCCATCTCACGTTGATCAGTGTCCCAAGCATGGATCCTCGGTATGTTCTTCGCTACAGCGTCTTACATCGTAGCTGACTTCGCGCACATAGGCCTAAAGTAGCGCTTTCTGGTGATTTCTCGCATGATTGATCGTTAATCAGTCTCTGACGACTTCTTTAGAGTTCGTCGTGAAGGTCGTCGACGATGAAACACGCATTCTACCGCTCAATACGACGTTCAAGCTGACATTTTCGAAAAACGGCGAAAATTTGATAGAATCGCCAGGTCCAATGATACGAAATGATAATGGGGACCGTCTAATCTTGTATGTGCCCGTAAACTTGGCGTTTTACACTGACTAATGAATCATAGACTGGCGACTGGTATCTTTATTGTAGGTGTGTTCCAAGTCGACGCCGACTCGACCGGGGTGAAGATAGGCTCGATATATGTCGACCTCGAGGATGTGCTACAGATGCAGTGCGACGTATTCTCCACGGACGGTGTTGTCATGGAATCAGATGACTTTCCCACCCTGCAATTCAGTTTGAAAGCGAGTTTATTTTCACCATCTTTCACGCCGCTCGCCACACTGCCGACAACTGTGAACTTTCTGGCTTTCGAACTGTGCTCAGGTAAGTCTCTGTCAATGTATGCATACATGTTTTGATTGCTCTACAGAAAAAGCTACTGATGCTGACTTCATGACGTACTGCCGGGACCTTGTTGAGTCTCTGCATCAGAACGCTTCCCCCACCTTTATTGTTATCATCTCCCCAGAGCAATGCCTAAAACTCTGGGAAAGATGTCTCGCCCTACAGCGCCCACTCGACCGATTAGAGGCATTCTTCAAGCTTGCGGCCATTTTAGACCTGCCCGAGTCCCATGCTACATTCGACGACAGGATGTACATATCTTCCCGCCTGCTGTATCACGACGGTGGCAAGGTTTTGGGTTACCTCAGCAGGCCAACGCTGCTCTACTTCATCTCCCAGCTTACATCCCTCTTCCACACTGGCACGAACATGCCTCACATGCGCATGATGATGCAGTTGGTCGGCACATTCTTGATTGAGCACCGTAACACCACGGGCAACGAAGATTATCTTGCGCAGGGTATTTCTTTGCTCGAAGCTGTGGAACAGTTACGAGCTGGCCCATATTTACGCGATTTCATCCTGGACCATTTTGAAATGTATGTAAGCATGTACAACGCGTACTCTGCTCGCTACACACTGTCAAATAATGTCGTGGATCTCGATATGGCATTGGCAGCAGCGACCAAGGCGATAGAACTCCCATTGCCTTGGTGGACCTCGGGCGAGAGACTTGAAGGCCTTCGTCGGCTTGCGGATGGCCTGAAGATGCGGGCTGAAAGGCATCTTGGTACCGAGCATGACTTCGAAAGGGCAATGGAGTGTGTGGATGAAGCTCTCGCGGGAGTATTGGTCGATAGCCCAGAACATCTGCAGTACCTTGCCATGCGCCAACAGCTTCTGGTCCGGCGCGGTTGCTATTCCAGCAAGATGGATAATTTGGAATCGGCCATAAAGGTCCACGAGGCGCTTGTTGCGAATACGGAGGATCCTGTTTGCCTAGCTGCTGGCAAACACAATCTTGCATTACTGTTACTCAGTCGGGTAGAAAAGAGGCGCATGGAACCGTGGCACACAGATGAGATGCCCAGTCACCAGAAAGCTAGTGATGCAG
>QLPD01002515.1:2516-16256 GCA_003314085.1 Hymenopellis raphanipes
TTTACGCAGATACCCGAATCCTCTCGGTTGACATTCTGGGGAAGCCTCCAAGCTGGTCAATTCCAGCTTGACAGTCTTGAGATCTCTTGTTGCACTCTCAGCTCTCAACAGCTTGCTTGGCTCGTCTCGATCTTCGCAAATGATCACGTCGACAAGCTCAGACTCCACCAAATCACCTTCTCTGAGGCGAATGGCTCGGTGCCTTTGGCTAGAGTTCAGACGAACGCTAAACGTGCGCTCCAGATTCGCCAGCTGTTCATTGGAATTTATTCGCCTGGCGAGGTGAATGCGCTCAACGCACTGCTCAACCTCCCAACTTCTACTCTTTCCACGCGCGAACTCATACTTGACATTAGCCACGTCACACCTGATATTATCGCCATAATCAATAATTTCCTTGTCCACCAACACGTCGAGCGTTTATACTTCGAAGCCCCGTGTTGGTGTACAGGTATGTCAGTACTATTCTTTACCAAAGTCATTACTAATGTGTTAATAGTCGAAGACCCTCGTAACATGCTTCAGGAGACACCTATTCACCTAGTAGGCCTCAAGTCATTCCACTTCGACTGTACCGTCACGGAAGGAAACTGGAACGAAGGTCTATTACGGCTATATCACGGAACTTTGACGCGGTATGGAAACAGCGGCCTGACAGCGATTCAAGCAACGCTATACTTTTGTCAGTCTCTCGCGTCCAGCAGCAACCTGATGACCGCACCTATACCAGCCTCGCACTGGCTATGGGCGAACACGGAGAAGCTCATGGCGGCCCGGCGGGACATTACTACCATACACATCTCAGTATGCTGGTTGTCCAAGGACTACCGTGTCCACGGGGGTCGCTTCAGTGACCTTGAAAATCCGAGGCGCAACAAATTCCTGTTGCGTGATTATCATCTCGTCACATTAAGAAAGCCAGAGATGCGACGGCGGCTGATCCATGACGCAATTGTGCAGTTGTTTCCGAACGTACTTCCTAGGGTTGTCCCGACAAGGGGACGAGCGGCCGAACTGTTATTGAACGTACAGTGTAACGATGACCATCATCCAGCCCGTTTGGAATTGTTCCATGGCCCATTGTTTGATGTTTAAGAGAATGTAAACGAGAAGTAAAACACTAAATGTATTTTGTACAATATTGCAGAACAGAACATGGAATGATATCTTTGGTCGCGCTCAGAGGAAGGCAGATATCGGCTGTGAACGGAGTCGACGGCGGCCCAAGTGCCGCGCGTCCGCCGATCAGTGTCACAACTTGCTTCCGGACCACCATCATCTAAACGCGAATGCCGATATGTACGAGATGCACGCGACACGTACCTTATCTGTACACGGTATACGAATCTGCTTATAACCTTAGGCTAGAGCAATGCGTACGCGTCGTCGTCTTGACTGTTTTCCCACCACTTCTCATTTTGTAGCCCGGCTGCGGTGCTTTCGCAGATCCATATGTCGAGCACGACTCTCTGCTGCTCCTCATTGACCTGATACTTTTGAAACGCGACGTTTATCGGCACCTCCTTTACAATCGTGGATCGGAACCCAGGCGCATAGGACAAGAAGACGATGCCAGGAGGAAACCCCCAAGGTGGTCACTTCTTGTACCCATTGGCGGGACGTTAACGGCATTCGATGCATGTGAGATTATTAGTATCGTGTTTGTTTCTGTGACTGATGTTTCCCTTTATCACCAGTTATTCGTTGGTCGCATCTCAGTACGTCCTGGACTAACCCCACCACATTCTGACAACGCATTATAGATCCCCAGCAAGCTCTTTCGGTCTCTCCGTGGTCGACGGGGACCATAGTCGACTTTTCTCGTACATTTGTTGGCTGCTTTGCTGGTGAGTTTCTGCTGTAACCAGTTCACATTTACTAAAATGTTTGCTCAGAGACGCTCGCTTTCCACGTCGGCGTCATGGCCGCCTGCTATGTTGTCCTTAGGTTTCTATCCGTCGTCAAGCATTCAGCAGATCACAAAACCGACATCCGTAGCGAGTTCAGATTCGCCCTGATCCCACTCGCGCTCTTGTACTCCTCTGTCACCAAACTCTTTCTACTATTCCTCCTTACGATATGGAAACCGTCTACATCAGTCATCCCTGCCTCCTCGGACACACCCGCGTACATGATGCTTCTGGACGACGATAAGCTGGACAAGGAGTGGATTGTCCGTAACGTCCTTGGTGGGATGTCCGCAGGATTTGGACTACGTGGTCAGTCCTTTCCCTACTTGATATCTGTAAAGCGACCGACCGAACAAATTGTATAGTTGTCCTGGACTGTCATCCGGTGTTCACCATGATGATCATCGTATTCGGATGGCTAGCGCAGACGGTTATGGCTGGTCTTATCAGCGCCTGGGTGGGAGGTACGAGTCTTTTAGGAGAACAATGGCTGGCGTACAGTATTCCGTGATACGGGTTTCCTCGTATGTCATTATGGGCATCAGGAAATGCAGTCATCTTCATCCCTCTGCTGTCTATTTGATCCCTAGAAGTCCGTAAGCTTCCCGATAACGCACACCCGCAAGGATCGTCAATCAGACCGCCACGTCCATATTGCCCATGCTTCACGTCGACGCATCTCTGATTCGATTGTATCGTTCTTCGTATGGTCCGTGCACGCGTCGTTATCATAATAATGAACTCACTGTATCTCAGATCTTGAAGAACTATGCTCTAGGGCCACCTTTCGTCATACTTTCCAAAACTCCTGTGTGCCGCGACCTCATGGTGTCTTGTCATACTCTACGTCTACCACGATTTCACGTCGGGCATCGCCATTCCACGAAGCCTTCCACGACGCATGCATATGACTGGGGTTCCGAATACGCATGTATTGGCTATTCTGGGAACAGCTGTCCTCACAACTCTGGTCTGTACACTCATCTTCCGCATTGACTGGGCGTGCCCTTCCGGCTTTCAAATCCCCGTACACTTTGAACAGACGTGTCGAGCTACGCCGGAGGCGTCCAAAGGTGCTTTCAGCTGAGCTTTCGACGACATGAAGCCGGTCGACACTTTCGCAAGATTGGGATAGTGGAAATTTGCAGCTCCGGCACTGCCAACATCCGTTCATAGCGAGGTAAGCTCGTGGTGCGTTCCTCAATGTAGCGCGATGACTGAATGGAACGTACTGCTTCTTCGTTTCTGCTGCGTTCTTGTTCCTCGGCGTCAATATGGCGTATCATAAGGAAGGAAGTAGGGAAGGGTATCCAATCGCTCAGACTCCCTTCATCAATGCGCCGCGTATTCCTCCTAGTATTGGCCATCTCCCTCACCAGCTGCGCGGTGCCAGTACCCCCCTCTTCTGAGGGTATTGCCACGGAGAGCCTCGTCACTGCCGTCGAGGGTGACTGCGCCACGCGCTCGCTCTATAAAATCATTTGGGCTTGTTTTGTGACTATATTCGCATGCGGCTGGACTTGCTATCATCCAGATGTTCCCTCCGCTGAAGAAAGAGAGGAAAAGAAATTACTTGGGGTGGTCCCGTACTCCGACGGTTCATTGAGCCATGTATATGGGTTCCTTTTTGCGGTCATGGCACCAGAAATCCTGGTTGGATGGGCTGGTGATGAGTGGTTGCAGTCAAGACATTTAGTCCTGGGTACGTGTCAGGATCTACTACGCAACGTTTATTGATTTGATGAGACGTAGAAAGCCCCGCCATTCATAAGCTATCCATGGCGCACGGGTTTTTTATCTGCATGCATGGATTCATCAGACCAAATGGATGGCTATGCCTCCCACCCAAGCATCCGGAAGACTTCCGTCGATTTGCGGCGGACCGCTTGAGCCTGCGGCGGCTATTCCGACAGGTATGTATCCTCCTGCAGAACCACAACTTTGTACGCTGATCTTAGAAATCTGTGGAAAGGTCTCTGTACCCGAATTAGTTGGATCGAGATGAGGATCTTCAGAACTCTGTATCAGCCGGATCCGAATACCCCTTTGTTGATCGGGGCGTTAGCATGCACCGTTTTCGGCGGGCTTCATTGTCTCGCCTGGAATTATCCGTTTCCAACAGAGGTCGAGATCTGGATGTGGCGTGCCATGTCTGTCACGATTGTCATAGTGGGCTGGCTTTTTCTCCTAGGCCTCCGGTTCAAGTACAACATTTACGCTAAGAGTGCCACCTGGTACTGCCTAATGCCTATCTACGTGATTGCTCGTCTTGTCCTCATTGCCCTTTCATTTTCATCCCTCCGTTCTCTCGATCCCGCCGTATTTCATGTAGTCGCTTGGACGACTTATATACCCCACTTTAACTAGTTCTTGTACGGTATTCTTTGTACTCATGATATTTTTTGTATGCCGCGTATTCTGTTGGAGGCCATGTAGAAACCTGCTCTTTCAATATTCAACAGTTCCCTCAAAACAGCTGATCTGGCCAGGAAATAATCGCACTGATCATCCCTCCTCTCGACATGGCTGTAAAAGGACGGCGACATTGAGCTTATGGAAGAGACGGGCCGAATTTGCCACAGGTCGGATAACGTAATCCATTTGTCTTCCTGCCGCCATGGTCGACGAGCGCAGCCGCCGACAGAGGAGCATCGACAATCGTGAACGACGGAAAACCCAATGGACAACGACAACAACTCGTTGCCAGGGGCAGATTTTTTGTTGAGCGCCTCCAACGATGACTTCGATGCCTTGCGACGCCGGATGCACACGCTATCTTCATGACGAGAGGAGGCGAGGTCTACGACTGAAGACGGCTTGAGGGCACACTGTACATCGCTTGCCTGGCACCGAAAGAGGACGATGGTGGAACCGACATTGATGAGAAGGTAGGCATTTGTCGTATCTGCCAAATTTTAATCTTATGCCCCCACCAGCGTATGGGACACTCGCTGTTGCCCTCCCTCTTGCTTTTTCAGATCCTCTCGAGCCACTTCCCGTTCCTCTCCTCCTCCCTCATGCACGTTCTATGCCGAATCGTGACTATATTAGGCATGCCAATAGTTCGCACCTCGACGTTGGACACTGGAAGGTGTGAATTAGTTTGGTTTTTGAACGCCAATTAATCGCTCCGATAGAGCTCCGTTCAAGCTTCGCACCGGTCCGTTCATACAAACTTGGGTAACACGTCAACCGCTCTGGCTCGTATCCCTCGTGTATCGCGTAATATCCTGGCCCACCCCATCACACACCAGGAAATTGTATGACGCCGTTGTTTCCGTCGTCCTCGTGCCTTCCGGGACTTTGTTCACGTAGCCACACGTCCTTACCTCTCTCATCCTGACCAAGTAATAATCTATCCCCTTCTTTCGCACGTACTTTTCATATCCTCGGTCAGATTTTCTGCGGGGCCGTGTGTTAATCGCAATGTATCAATGTTCACGTATACCTTTTCAGTATAAACGGTGGACGAGCGACAAGCTACATTGTCCGAGGATCATATTTCATTTACTGTCATGGAATGCCAGCATTCTTTCTGCTCGAAGCTGGTTGGCGTGATCAGCGCGATTTCGCCGAACGTTGTGGCGCACGACAATAACAGTGATTGAAATTTATTGTGGGGACTAGTACATGTTTGGTTCAATGACGAGGAGAATGATTGGGCGTTTCGTTTCTGTTCTTCAAGATGTCTGTGTGCCCGGAATGTACACCAACATGATTAAGCCATCCTCGATCCACCATTGTGGCGTCGGCTAAATAAGCGTTTAGAATTATAGGTGGGTGATGTGTGGGCGAAAATACCGGGGAGGAGGCGCATCAGTCGCGGACCTATGTGGGAAGCGCACGGCGATCGTGATGGATCGACGGGTGATGTCGATCTCTATGTTGTACAGAGATTGGAGGCACTGGGAAGGTGGAAGGATGGGAAGCGTGCATCTTGTTTTACACTGTGGATAGCATTGAATACCTCGAACACGTACGAGAGACTCGGAGAGCCTGAGAAGGACAGTTTGTCGCCACGGCTGCACTTCTTCAACGAAGCTGCTGTGTATCGTGTCCACTACGTTGGTTGCTTTCAGGGAGGGGAGAGGGAGGAGGATCCTGCCTTGAGATACCATGCTGGGGCGATACGTCTTGCATTCCTAGAGACATAGCAGTGAATTTAGACCATAGTGACGTGGGAGTCTCCAGGAAGACGTTGTCGCCATGGGGCTGTCTATGTTTGTGGGTACAGTGCCTATCAACGGAGGCATAACGGGGACGTGTTGAGGGTTCCATATGGGGAACGCTCGTTGGGTTTTCCATGTACTAGTAGTAGTAGGAAGCGATGGCGTTGAAGGCTGTAGCTTCTGTTCGAAAAGGAGGAAGGCTGGGAGAAAATGAAGACCAGTTTGTCATCCCGTGAATACATCGCACCATGTGAGGAAACGGGCAATGTGTAAAGGTCTTTCAAGAATCGACTATTAAAGGATGAGGATACTTAGGCAAGGAGGTGGCGACTCCGAGGCGCTGTCTGCTCCTTAAGCCGAAGAGCGGATACACCTCCGCCAATGGATTTTGAGGATTGAGCGATCCTAACAAAACGACACACGTCGCCATGGTGATGAGTTCCGTCTGTGTGTGTCCACTCAGCATGGTTCGCGTATAGGGAACGCGACTTGAACGCCGGACTCAGCCGGTGACTATTGGCGCCGATCAACAAACATGTTGATCTCTTTCCTCCACGACGAACGGTGCAGAGCACTGGCAGGGCACCCCGTGCTGGTGCGTCTTTCCAGTGAGACATTGGGTGTATCTTTCCATGCCAATGCTGACTGTATTATTCTTGGTGTAGTATATTTAGGAGAAGAGACAATTTTTACCACGGCGTTTTCTTCCGCGTCGTTAGACACGCCTTGGAGAGCTCGATATGAGCGCAGTTTCTTATCCCAAACGTTACTTTCGGCGGAGTTATCTCTAACAACCGCTACTCGGGCGTACGCATGTGTCGTCGTAAGGCTCTGCTAGATCGTACCATACATTGGGTACTGTCCTTCTACTTTCGCTTGACAAGCCTGAGAACAGACCTCCGCTGCTCTCACTTGCGAACTGTTTCACGCAGACTCCTAGACGCCGCGATTTGTGCTTCTGTTCTGATAGATTTTCTCTGCCAGACTCCTTGGATACGATTGTCCTTGCCCTCCGCCAACTTCTTCTGCATTTGATCTGGCACTCGCTCCTCGTATACACCCCCAATTTTCTGCCCAAAACTCCCTGGAGATAATCGACTAGTGCCATCTCATTGGCAGTGCCGATTATGTCTTTTGCTTGCGCGCCCCTTTGGGAAGGACCCGCGGTTTTCGAAAGTGGGATACGAACAAGCACTGGAATGACTGCCAGGCTTTCCCCTTTTCCGTTAGTCCCCCTCAATTTGATAACTCCCTATGAATAACCTAACCTCCAATTTTCTATCCAGTCGCTGTGCTGTCTTGGGCGAGTAGTAGAGATCTCATCATCGACAACGAATGGGTTAAGTGTACGAGCGCGATAAACAGGCTTGAAGGTCCAATATACGATGCGTGCTTGAACTTGTGCTTTGTCTCCATGTTCTTACATTCAACCCTTTAGCTGTCGCCATTCCATAGGCCGATTCCAAGTCCTCAAGCTCCTGGGCGTTGACTAGGCTCCGAACGCACATACCTCTACACTTGTTTGACTTTCAAATAATTATCCAAGTCTAACCAGAGTGTGTATTGCTGCTATGCTGTCGAGATGTCGAGGATTCGTCCATTCCAATCGTTTTCAGAAGGACGCGCGCCATCACGCACAGCGTGCATGACTCTCTCCATTCCTTGCATTGTCCTGTCCCCACCTTCGCATTACGCGTTCATGGTCCCGGATGCGCGTGAATCAAGGCGAGTTCGTCACTATAAGTAGCGTTATTATTCATCGTTTTCGAAAGACCAGCGCATACCACCGCAGCGAGCTACTTCCCTCACTGTCTTCACGTTTTAATGGCATCCCTCGATGAGCTCAGTCTATCATTGACGAATTTTGCCGACGTCCAAGTCGCGGGAAGCCAAGGCAGCGCGTTATTTTCAAGCGCGCCGCCTCAGGGCGTTGCCAATACACGGTGTATGTCTCTTCGTACCCCAGGACTGTCCATTAGCGCTCATGTGACTGCCCAAGCCACGACCAGCGCTTTAGCAAGCGCAACAGCCCTACCGACCAGGGCACCCAGATCCTCGGGATTGCAGGGTAAATCATTGATGGGTACCTCTTGTATCTTTTAACGATGTCCACTACCAGCGCAATCGCCTGCTGTTGCAGCGTCTACGCCGGACCGTGCTGTGAATCATGATCAAGGTTAGTCGTGCCCCCCTTTCAAGATGATTTCTGGCTGACCTGCTTAACAGCACCAGTTCAGTCTTCAGCTCAGAGGTAGTGATCATCTCTGTGTTCCGTGGTAGGCTTTGACGTCCTGTCTATTGCGGGTCGATTATCTCATGAACAGCTTCTCCCAGGAAACATCCACTGAACGGTGCTACGTTACTATCCGCCCCGCTACCACTAGACATTACACTTTTCCGGCCAATAATACTACGTTACTTACACGAATACCCTTACGAAAAGATGGCGCACTAGTAAAAGGACTCGAATTACAGTTTACAGACATTGTTTGAGCCTAGTCGGTATCTCGTCAGTCATATGCAGTGCCCATGGCGAGTCAACGAAGGATCTCAATGCTACAATCTTCGTTTCCGTCACCTCTATCGCCTTCTGAGCAGACATATCTCCCAGCTCCTCGTTCCGCTGCAGCCTCAGCAGACGATCCTGCAGCTCGTACAAGCGCTGATGAATTTCGGACTGGCGCTCCGTGATTGGAGATACATTAAGCGTAGTCATCGAAGGAGCCAGTACGGATTTCTGACTCCCTTGGGCGCTGTGATTGTGAAATACGGGTCGTGGTGGGCTAAGAGGAGGGAGGTATGCCTCGGGATCTGCCGAAATGGGTGGAGGCGGCTTTCGATTGAGCGTGCGGGGGCTTCGTCCTATCAGGTAGTCTCTGACACGAGAGGAGTAATGGCGGCGCGTTCCTCGCGAACGGAAGGAGAGCCTGCTCCTCGAGTGGTACAAGGATACGAGGACACCGATAACAATGACGAAGATCAAGACACCGAAGCTGATGCCAGCGATGCTGCCCCCAGATAAAGACTGGCTTCATGAATGCGTGAGTAATCTACCAGCATAGACCTGCTGTAAAACGTACCGGGTATCACTGCCTCCTGAACTTGTACCAATGGCTGTAGTAGCACCCCCGGTATCATTGGCAGTCATACCACACGACTGATGTTGACTACTAGGAGAGTCCGAAATCTGGATCTCGTTGCTGAAGTTGAATGCACTGGTCAGACTTGTCTCCCTAGAGAGTTTCATCAATGAGGCTTAGCGACGGGAACACACGGAACACTCACATCGGATTGACCATAGCCGCGACAACGTAGCGCCTATGAGCGGTGAGCCTCCTCACCAAGAGCAGCAGACTAAACAGGTGCTTACTGGGCCGTGGTAAATGGAATCCTCTGCACAGCACTCTTGTTGAACGAGCCCACAGGGAAAACTGGGCTAGCGAATTGGTTGTCGTCGAGCCTGTACTTCTTGAGGAAGAACGTCGTCGGGTCGCCCTTCTCGAACGTCAAGTTGACCTGAACAGGCTCATTCTTCGTGGCGTTATGCGGAAGGACAATCTTGAGGCATGTATGAAAAGGCATTAGCCAAAACCTAGTAGGACTCCCTTGTCAAGAAATAATCGAACATGGCATGACGACTACGCACAAAAGAGCGAAAAAAAGAACGTGTGAGTTGGCCATGTTCACCGTCCGCGTCGGGCGGTGTAAAGCGGAAGCCCAGGAGATGAAGAGAAAATGGTCGAGAGAGAACAGAATCCACCCGAACGGTCAGCATGGTCAGTGAAACTGCCATCGTTGATTGTCGATGGATGCTGGTATAAAGAGATCCCGGAGAAGCTTTCATTGACAGTTCACATCAACAACGTCCGAGATATATGAACGTCGACTCTCAGCTTCCGGAGACCCTGAACGTCATACTGTATCGCGAACCGCTGATGAGAAGATACAAAGGACGGAATGTTGAACGCTGAACCCTGATCGTTTGCCGGACTGCTGGGATCGAGACATTGGCAGATCGACATGCGGCAAATCGCAACGACTAGCAGATGTTGCTGTTCAAGTGAGCGCAGAATGGTTGTAGTCGAAGGTAGATGGGTAAGAAGCTCGTTTCGAGGCAGGACAGGTTTGTAGATACGTTGTATAACAGCAGTAGGCTGGTGGCGGCAAACCAGGTCGCACTTGACATTCCGGTACCTTTGACTTCAATCGTATATCATGATGGAATCCCAGGCCTGTCCGTTTTCTCCGTGTCTAGTGCCTGATATTGATTCTTGAATGGACAATGATGGGTGATCACAAACGCAATGAGGCGAATCGAGCAGGCGGCAAGGATAATGATACATTTACAAGGAAGTGGAGATGGATGAGTGAAAGAGATGCAGCAAACAACGAGATGCAACCACAAAGCAGGCAACCAGGGTCATGCGACTCTCGTCCAGTTTGTAAGTTCAACACACGTCGTTCCGCCACGCGTTGAGCTAACCCCTCTCACGCACCCTTTGGGACACGAGGGGCGCTTTAAAAAGATCAAACACTCAATTTGACTTTCTCCGACTAAGCGAAACGAAGCCCACATCGCAATACTGCCATGAAAACAGTGGATTCGCTTCATTGACGAGAATCTGTCCAATAAGTAAGGTCTGGTAGCCTGGTAGTTGGCGCATTTTCTGGAAGAGGTCGTAGGAGCTGAGAGTAAGCCAGCGTGGTCATTGTGTTAGATCGCGGTGCCTGAGATGTATCCCCGCGCAGCGCCCTTACAGAGGAAAGTAGTGGTCATGAATCTTCAAGTCTCTCCCCAAGCGAATGAACATAGCTCGCACACGAAGCGAACGCGACTCGCGAATACCATTGAGCTTCAGCCCACTCATGCTCTGATTGTTGGTCGCAATCAGACCGATTCCGTGAGCATGCACTGAGAGAGCAATAGCAGAACGGAAAGGAGAACGGGGAACAGCATGGCAGCATGGCAGCAACAGCCGACGAAGGGTACCGGCATGCCTTATAGCATGCGGAGAGGACTTTCCTTTCTTCGACTTCGATATAGGGCGGCGATCCAGTTCAACTTCAGGCATGCGTTATCAGTTCGGAACTGTCGAGTTCTAACCATGATCCAAAAGCTTGCGAAAATCCATGTATCGAACAGACAACGGAGGGATGAAGATGGCTGCATTTCTCGAGGTCCATATAGGTAATGACATGCGAGGGAATCCGGAATTAGATACTTTGAAGGAAGGTTTTCTCAGCCGTATTGTATCTAGAGCGATGGCAGTGGTATTCGGAGAATAGAGACTGCTGGGTAAGTAAGTAATTGAATGACTAGATAGATACTGCACTTACGAACCTCAACGGTTGTGCACGGCGACGTGATGTGTCGTCTTCTGACCCTCGTATAAGAGGTCAACTGGTAACACGAGAGGCCTCCACAGAAATCAACTGTCGAAGCAATTAGTTTGGCGCTCAAAACCAAAGACATTCGTACCCTCCGGTGTTGTCCAGGTGCTACCCCGTAAACTCCATGGTCCATCGTAGAAGCTGGGGCCATGACCTATTGGCGTGCTCTAATATCCAGACCGCATCGACTGCCACGATTGAATTGTGACTCTTCGGAACGGCGAGACGTACATGAGGGAAGACGAGAAGAACGGAAAGTAGCTCGAGAGGATCCGAAAAAGTAACAGGGAGGGCAACAGCGAGTATACCATACGCTGGTGGGGCATAAGATTAAATTTGGTAGATACCACTAACACATACCTTTTCACCATCGTCCTCTTTGGTCCCAGGCAAGCGATGTACAGTGTGCACTCAAGCCGTCTTCAGGCGTAGACCTCGCCTCCTCTCGTCAAGAAGATATGGCTCTCTATAAGCCTTTGCGTCCGCGCGGCGAGGCATCGAGGTCATCGTTGGACACGCTGAATGAAAAGGTGTGCCCCTGGCTCCGTCAACAAACATCTCTCGTTGTCGTTGTTCGTTGGGTTTTGTGTGTCGATGCGCCTCTGTCGGCGCTGCGCTCTGCGTCGTCCATGGCGGCAGGAGGACAAATGGATTACGTTATCCGACCTGGCTTGTCTGCTTCCATTCAGCTTCCATCCGTCTACAACTGTGTCAATATTGAAAGAGCAGGTTTCTACATCGCCTCCAAAAGAATACATGGCATACAAAGAATATCGTACAAGAACTAGTTAATGTGGGGTATATAAGTCGTCCAAGCCACTACATGAAATACGGCGGGATCGAGAGAACGGAGGGATGAAAATGCAAGGGCAATGAGGACAAGACGAGCAATCACGTATAAGCAGAACCACAAGACCATGACACGGTAGTAGTTGGAATTGGGCCGAGTGCATAGGAGAATAAGCCAACCCACTACGACAATCGTGAGAGACATGGCACGCCACATCCAGATCTCGCCCTCTGTTGGAAACGGACAATTCCAGGCGAGACAATGAAGCCCACCAAAAATGGTGCATGCTAACGCCCCGATCAACCAAGGAGTATCCGGGTGGGTGTACAGGGTTCTGATGATCCTCCTCTCGATCCTACTAACTCGGGC
The DNA here is from genome assembly GCA_003314085.1 of Hymenopellis raphanipes. Classification (NCBI taxonomy): domain Eukaryota; kingdom Fungi; phylum Basidiomycota; class Agaricomycetes; order Agaricales; family Physalacriaceae; genus Hymenopellis; species Hymenopellis raphanipes. The sequence continues at coordinate 15,146 of QLPD01002515.1, forward strand.
ACAGAGACCTTTCCACAGATTTCTAAGATTAGCGTACGAAGTTATGGTTCAACAGGAGGATACATACCTGTCGAATGAGCGACCTCAGGCTCAAGAATCGCATCCGCTTCTTGGTGGTTCATTAGACGTTGAAGCATAATGGGCCGCTTTACGTCTAGCGGTTTGTGCCACCAGAGAAGCGAAGTAGTGCAGCTCAATACCGCCATGGCCACCGTGAGCACCTCAAGGTGAGTTGTCCCCTTCGCTCCCAGAGGAAAGCGGGCAATGAACTGTATAATAAACCAAAGGATATGAATGGTAAGAATGAATTTCTTCAAGGAATCTCCCTTGCTCTTATCCATTATATCGCCCGTTTCCACCACCGCAAATCGACGTAAGTCCTCCGGATCATCGGGTAGCGGCTCGTATGACTGTCCAGCTGGCACGACGAATCCCTTCATGCAGATAAAAAACCCGTGCGCCATGGATAGCTTATGAGTGGCGGGGCTTTCTACGTCTCATCAAATTAATAACAATTGCGTAGTAGATCCGCTGACACGTACCCAGGACTAAATATCTTGACAGCAACCACTGCGTACCAGCCTTTCCGACCAGGAGTTCTGGCGCCATGACCGCAACAAGGAACCAGTATACATGGCTCAATGAAGCGTCGGAGTATGGGACTACCCCAAGTAATGTCTTTTCCTCTCTTTCTCTCGCGGAGGGAACATCTGGATGAAAGCAAGTCCACCCGCATGCGAATATAGTCACAAAACAAGCCCAAATGATTTTATAGAGCGAGCGCGCGGCGCAGTCACCCTCGACGGCAGTGACGAGGCTCTCCGCGGCAATACCCCCAGAAGAGGGAGGTACTGGCGCCGAGCAGCTGGTGACGGAGATGACGAATACTAGGAGGATTATACGGAGCATTTCTGAAGGGAGTCTGAGAGATGGGACGCCCGTCCCTACTTCCCTCCTTATGATACGCCCTATTAACGCCGAGGAACAAGAACGCTGCGGAAACGAAGAGGCAGTATGTTCCATTCAGTCATCGCGCTACATTGAGGAACGCACTACGAGATTACCTCGCGATGAACGGATGTTGGCAGTGCCGGAGCTGCAAATTTCCACC
>QLPD01002523.1:0-17081 GCA_003314085.1 Hymenopellis raphanipes
GATGTTGACACGAATGACAGATCGACGACAATGTGGCCTGCGCATTGATAATTGGGGGCTTTTGTTTATACGTTGGGTTTCAAATTACCGTATGCGTTTATATCTACCGTTCGCATGGAGGAATTCAGCATGTATAATCGGAGTAGTACGCGTAAATAGAGGGCCGGCGGTCAACCTCTTCGTGTCCTTCATTCATGCTCGCCCCGTTCTTTCGTCAAGAGGGCGGCCTTCGCGACATACACAAGTGCCTGTGACCAGTGGTCTTGGCCTTCTGCGAGACGACAACACGAAGGCCTCTTTGGACCGACGTCCGAAACTAATACTTTTCACTTGGGCTTAGAAGAGCAATACAAATCGAATTCCTTTCACAATCCCGTATCATCATTTCGCACTTATGCCTATCTCGCCATTCCATTTCGTTCATACGAAATCCTGATGGAGCCGAGTCGTACTGCTGTCTTCACGACGAATGCCTTCCCAAATTTAAAGAACCGAGGAATATCATCAACGCGACAAAACTCGCAGAGTACGCGAATGCGGACGTCGATTCTGGAACAACTGGGTGTCCAACAGGTAGCGTTGGTAACTTAAGTAAGAGAAGGTACGTCGATATGTCTGTCACGGCACTATATCAACGGCTCACTACTACTTGACTACTAGGTTCAAATTGACCCCTTCCGGTTGATAGACGACTGAGATAGCATTGAAGAAGTGATGAAGGACAGGAAGAGGAAAAAAGTGAAAATCTATCTCGCCACCCCGAGGAGAGACCGGGACACCACAAGGCAATCATGTGTGCCATTGTCTTCGCTGTACAATACATTTCCGCTGCTCTAGAGATACAGGCGCGTGGCCCATATAGGAACTTGAAAGAGTCATCAACGGTTAGCTCGTTCCGATTACTACCCTACCCTACACATATCGAGCATTACGATCTTATTTAAACTATATCTAGGTCCGAACGGCTAAGTACTGGTTGTGGCTGCTTGCACAGGAGCAGAAAGTGAGCCGATGGAAAACAGACAAACTTGCATCTTGGTTACATACCGTCATGCCCAGGCTGTAAACTTCGCACGATTACCTATCGAATGCCTTGGATCTCCAGTCGGCAACATGTCGAATAACCGAACGTACTCATCACATCATGAGGCGGCCAGGCCTGAGTTCGGTCTCGATTTATGACCAGTCCCACACACATGCCTCACGTTCCGCCGACAGAAGTTCTGCTTTTACAGCTTTTTGAGTCGTCTGACGAGAGGCATTCTGATGATTGCTCTGAGTTCGGGCTACGAGGAAAGATTTCGCTTGCTTCGGTGCCTTCTTAACAACGTAAACCCGCACGCCCCCCAGAGAGCGGTGGTTACATGGTAGTCTTTCGACGTCGACGGCGACTCCTTCGTCCCGCTCTCACAGAAATGGTCTCCCGCTGTACCGAGACCACTGCCACGTCCCGTCCTGGATGAGGATATCATCATCGACAGCGGGTGCAATGTCCTTGCTGACCGATGCTCCAGAACGTAGTGGTGATGTAAAGTTCTCTCCATTGCTTCGCCGGCACCGCTTTGACACAGAAAATGAAGGAGAAACAACGCGCAGCTTAGTATGTACTTATGGGTTTGACCGTCGCCGAACTATGATGTTAACTGGGTCCACCGAAGCCTTTCAGTAAGTATGGGTTTTGATTGAGGAAGACGACGAAGAAGGTTATGGAGGAGCTCAACGCTGAAGTGTCATGTATTCCATCCACAGCAAACTTGAAAGGATCGTTCCGTCTGGTGGCTGCGAGTGCGTTCGGGACTGTGAGATCGCCGTCAAGAGCGGGCCCTCTTAAAATTGCGGCCCAAGGGAGTATGTCGACGTTTGTCAATTAACTGGTTGCTCTGTTTAGTTGCTCCTTTGGAACAACGTCGAACTGTAACATGAAGGTCAGTGTGGTTGACAAGGCTCGCGAGTTTTGAAACCGTTCACTGTGGAATGTGCCTGACGGCGACTTGCTGCATCTGATCAACCAGATCATCAATGCGCGAGTTATCTTTGGGTACTTAGCCTCAGCTCATAAGTACAGGCATCAGAAGTCGATTAGAACAGTGATTAATGAGAATGGGGTGAAGGTGTCGGTCTTGGGTGCCCGTGGCGGGGTGCCAGAGAAGAACCTGCCAGACCGTGAAAATTGTCCACTACCACATCGGGGTCGCGACAAGGTAAGAGCAATACGGCGGTGAAATTGGGAGAAGGCGACTCCAGGCAAATTCTGGAAAGAAGTTCAAAGGCTGGCAGACCCAAAACTAGTATCATCGGCGGCAGTCAATGAGAGCGACTTGAAAACACATTTGAGGCGCGCTTAAATCCTCCGCCACAGATGCGGAAGGCTTTGACAGCATGCGTTCAATAGTACCGCACGTGGCGCCTGTATAAGAAACTGAAGACACAACCCCACAGACTCGCGTACTAAAAATTGCACGCAGGTGGCGGGCTGGACTTGGCCTCCTCCATGGCGAACAAAGGGCGACGCGACTGAAAGATCGGACCAAAGTGTGGCTGTGCTAAACATTGGCGCCATCTTTCAAATCAAATATGGTCGCTCAACTTGAACCAACCTGCCAGCAACCTTCAAGTCCTTTGAAGCCAGTGTCCCCCATGTTTCATTGCTCTATGCCGACGCATGAAGCATGTGGGTGAACGAGCTTATCCTTGTGGCATGGGCTAGCCGTGAGGCCCGTATCGTATTCAATTGTGTTGATGAACTTTGCTAGAGGTGACTAAGGATAAACTCGTGTGCTGACGGACGGCCATATTGCTCTCTATTCCAACCATCCTCTCATGTTCCTTCCTTGCGATGGACATCAAAGCCTCGGGTACGCTATGGCCAAGTCTTCTATCGACCCGGGTCAAACAAGATCCACTGCCAGAGCTTGGGACGCGAAGCGCGCCCAACTCAGACAGATTCCAAGCCCAACTCTCATCCTGCTTTGCTACAGGCGCCGACTTCTCGAGCAGCGGTTTCCCAGCTTTAACACATTCCGAGTCGCTGGGCACCCGTCGGTCGAAGCGCTTTGTTTATATGCCGCTGGTCTTCTGGCGTTGATGTAATCCATGCGGTATCAAGGCATTTTGATCCCCACAGCGGTTGAAGTCCACGGAGTACAGTACACGAGTCGGGCTCGCTGGGCAATCGTGGTTACTTAGTCGTCAACTCTTTTACATAGCTTCTACACGGCGGGAAACAGATTACTAATCTCTCAAAGCGCTTGGATACTATTCCTGGAACGATAAGTGAGCTCGCCATATATAAGCTGCCCTCTAGATTCTTACAGTGCTTACTTGACGCTTGTTACAACTCCTCGTACTTCCTTCGGTGCGCAATATGACCAGTGCAGTGTACTTGAAGCTTCGAGACGACCGCACCGACACTTACCCTCATCCTGGCGGGAAGAATGCCACTCTTGGTGTGTCGACATCAGAAATGATGGTCATGGCTCACGTTCGTTAGGAGCGTATCTGATGGCAGGCCTTGCGATGCACATATTGTTCGGAATCCTGATTACACAAACACATACGTACTATCGTACTTTTGGAGACGACAAAGTGTGGCTGAAGGTGCTCGTGAGTGCAGCGTCCTCCCAACTTGCACCTCTGCATTCTTTTAATTTATTGGACTACAGGTTGGCGGGGTGTTGTACGAAACTGTATCCGCTTTCTTCCACATGGTCTTACTGCTTTCCCTTTCCAGCGTACTGGAGACTATCCAAATTGTTTTGTCGAATGCTGGATTGTACACTATTGCTGTCACGGAATACTGCAACCCAACTGTCCTACTCTATCCACCCAAGATATTTTCGTGGGCGATTCTCCCTACGTTCACCATGCGCTGTATCAGTAAGGATGCATGCCTCCCATCGGTGATGACGTCCTTGACAAATTCCACAGTTCAGGCATTCTTCATCTATCGAATCTGGCAACTTACGAGAAGAAGCCTTATCACGACCATTCTCAGCGTGTTGAATATCACATCTGCTACCCTCGGGTTCGTGATATTGATTCAAGAGACCCGCATGTCCGCTCTTCTCTACCATACGGGTGCTATGTACGGCCTGCTACTTGCGACGTTCTCGGTTACTCTGGCTCTCGACATCCTCACTACCGCAACACTGATCGAATGGCTTATCCGACAGCGTCGCGAATGCATGAAGTCGTAGGTATTTTGGCGTCTCCGTATCACCAACACTCATCATGTTTTTCACAGTAGTAGCACTGCAATCATGTGCGATCAAATAATCATTTGGTCTATCCGTAAGATGTCTTGCGTCGTATTCACAAAAATGCCTGTAACGCTTATCCTCACCAGAGACCGGGTTCTTCACCAGGTATTCGGCAACCTAGTCTTCTTGGAGCACCTCTGAACATCCTTGCCCAGCCTGGCGTCTCTAAGCATGCTCGTCACGGTAAGCAAAATCCAACCTCTCACGCATTTTTTAGCCTGCTCACGGAGGGCTCTCTAGTTCATCCAGATGCCCAGGAACTGTACGTGAAGTTGGCTGTCATCGACGACATAGCACACTCAATGTTCATTTCAGTTATATGGATGTCCTTCTACGTGATCGTCCCTAAATGTACATTTCGCTCTCCTGGGCCTCCGATCCAAGTTGCTAATACGACACATGCAGTGTATTCCAACTCACTACTCTCGAGTCTCAATGGCCGAACCGGGCTGAGGCAAAGCCAGTACGCCATGAACGAAATGGGCGAGATCTCCATTGTCGGTATCTATTTTGCTGGAGCGAAGGACACATCCACTGGTATTGAAGTACGCTCATGTACTCCAATTGACTCTCAGTTCTCAGGGAGTGCTTCCCCCCACCCATCTGCGCACGAGGATGCTGACTCCGAGCGTGCGTCGGATGAGATTGCGTAAGACTCTTTGCACCTAGAAGATAATTATTTCTTTGATCTACCGCTCTCCTTTATCCTATAAGAATCTCACTGTCAACTGGATAAGTAAGGCTTTCCCTTGAACGGATGACTCTCTCTGTTCGACCAAGCCGCATCTTGTGAACAACTTCAGCCCGCCAGTGTCGAGCTGCAGCATGATTAGCAAGTTGGCTACAGAACTAGGGAGGCCCGCGAGTTGATCATCAGCACATTCATACGCGTGCCGACAGGCAAACAACGGATAGAATGGGTTGCTCGGCGAGTCGGATCATTTTAACTCTGCCCAGACCCTCCTTCCTCATTCCCTCACTTATGACTTTGAGGAGGTCCTGCTGTCGTCTCTTCAATCGCGTTGTCCTATCATCCGACTTTCTTCCTCGACTATCTATCCTGCTCCAGCACTTTGAGATCATGTCACCGCTACCTGCGTCTACCAAGGCCTTGAGTCTTTACCTCGCTCCACACACCTATGGCCATCTTTGTGGGCGGCACGTCTGGGATAGGGTGTTCCATGGCCGAGCTCATACGGAGGGAGACGCGAATATCGTTATTATCGGGCAAGCGCAACCGAGGCCGCCTAAGAGATCAGCTATACATCAGGCTCATTTCGATTTCAGTACGCCGTGGCATACGTATGGGGTGCCCAACCTGTCTGTCTGTCCGTCCCGACCATGTTGCGTATGTTATCGAGTCATACAGGTCACCGTCCTCGCTGCGGCGAACCCAACTTTGACAGTCCTTGCAAAGTCGTCGGAGAAACCGGTAGCCAAATCCGCCAAATGGCGCGAAAGAGATGATATTCTTCAACGTCGCTGAAGCTACGTCATCTCTCAGGCGCACTAAAGGCCTAAAGTATGACTCGGATGTGGGATTCTTGGGTGGGAGTTTAATGGCTTGGATGAGACGATGAGTGTTAAGCCTCGGACTCCGGCGTTGTTTGGCGTGATGGTGGGGAGGAGAGGGGTTCGCTCCACTAGGTATGATATCTTTGCTGATTGCTACCAATGACAACTGGATGCTGGATAGACGCTCATCTATCTCAAAACCGCCTCCTTCGTTGTACCTCTTTGCTTCTCTGAAACCTTCCCTGCCTGGGCTGACCGAAGAGGCAAATGGTCGCTTCAACCTCCACATCAATGCGCGTATTGTCATTGATTTCCCAGGGCACGCTTGCTCACGACAATGCACTGGGAGGCGCCATTGTTCCTTAACAATTCTCCCTTGTCTACAATGCTAGCTGGAAAAGTGTCTCTCCACCGTTAACTCGTCTTCCGCTATGCTATGCCTTACGCCACACTTGGGCAGGACTGTATACAAATCGCACTGCTGCATGGGCTCTCGATGCATTATAGGAACCACCTGGTGCAGGAAAAGGACAGTGTCTGAGGGCATAGCTCAGTGGGAGAGCAACAGTGGAATCTTTGTCATCGAACGCTTGCGTATTTCTTCTGTAGGTCTCCAGTTCAATCCTGGGTGCCCCCAGACCTGATGCGCGGTCTTTTTGCGAGCGCGCAGTGGGAATAACAACCCCCTGTACTTTTTATACAATGTATGTGTTCTCCTTTTGCTCCACCCGCCACGAGCTTTCACGGTTGGTGGTCTAACGGTGTAAGCTTGCGAGCGCCTGTGCGACGAATTCCCAGGCGACTTTTTCACCGTTTCTCCTAGCTGTGGCGAATACAACTATTATACGCAAGGCTTCAAGTCGGCGGTGCGCGCTTGAACCAGCAGAGCGGTGCGAGTCCAGATGGGCGCGAAAGAGATATATTCTGCAATGGGTATGATCTCTCGGGCGCGCCGAAATCGCGCCAGATGGGATTTTTGAGCGGGAGGCAGGCTGATATTTTTGATGAGGAGGGGATGGCTACTTCGGCGGCCGTTTTGGGATGGAGAGGAGGTTTTCCAGTAGAGGATCGAGGAGCTTTCAGCAAACGTCAAGTTGTTCCTCTAGGTATGATATTAATGTATCTATGAACACAGTTTCATTCTTGCTGGAATAAAGTATACTTTGAGTGATTGTTACGAGTGATATCTAGATGTTGGATATATCGCGACACTGACAGGCGTCAACATACCCTGTCACCGAGTCGGGTGTTTAAACGTCACGATGAAGGGGGCGGTCTAAAAGTCAACGGTTTCAGAACCAGTGGTAGACGAACTCAACGAAAGTGTCCATACCTAATGCGCATCTCTACCTCTTCGAAGACTTTGACGTATTTAACAATCGTAAAGCCAAGCTTTTCGAATAGGCGTATACTAGGTATGTTTGTGTCACCAACGCGCACTACAAGGGAAGGCAGGGGTATCGACGTGGGGAGCACATGCGCGAGGTGCAATCCCTCTGAGGGAAATAAATTTCCCGTGGCATAGCGCAAGATCAAATGGAGCGCCTCTGTGGCGTACCCGCCGCGCCGATAGTGGGGTTCTGTGGACATGGGTATCAACGTGAGAGTAGATAATGATATGAAGAACGTGTGTTTAATGTATGTACCGGCAATCATGATTTCTAGCTCTGCGGTGAAGTCATCATCATCTGGACCTGGTGTTCCATTGAAGAATATGTTGACGTCGCCGATCATGGGTAGAGCATGGAGCCTGGGATCTGTGGGGTTCATGTCCGGGTCGAGTTCGTCTGGTATGGTATGGGGAGTCAGTCAGTATCGATGATTAGGATGGACAAGATGCGTTACCCTTGTCTTCATTTCGTGCTAGAATGATGAACGTCAGTTTGTCTTCATCTAATCTCCATTTTCCTTTTCGATTTGTCAGATGGAGAAGGGTTCGGATAAGAAAAGTACGTACGCTGCATTTCGTACTCTTCTTCCAGCGATAGCTCTTCGCTTGCTGTTAGTGCTCGTAATTCCTCGTTTTGCATCCATGTGTGGTATTTCTGTCTTACTTGAGCGGGTGCCCCCATGTGCTATAAGTATATCACACTAACTGGAACATGCACAACATCATACGGGACAAGGACAGCCTTTGTGCCCAGCAACACGACAGACTCGTTTGCCTTCATGACGGTAACTGATGACGCCACAAGCCGGCTACTGCCGAAACTCCGACTGTGGGAATTTTCCGGAATTTGGGATTGCGCTTTTCTCTTTTTGATTTTTCTTTGATTTCTCTCATCGCATCGTCGCGCCTTTTTACGGTTACCGCCCTCTTGAAACTGCGAAAATGTCGTCGAACGTGCCCATCGGCGCAAGCAACGTAACGGCGCCGACACCGCAGAATACGCCGATGCAGCATGCCCCGATATCCGCGGGCCTGTCGCGCCCTACCGTGCCCGATATTACGGAGGATAAGGAGGAGGAAGACGAGGAGGACGATGACGAGCCTGTGGGATCGTCGCTGCAGTCTGCGGCGATGCTTGGTCTCGTGCAGGGCAAGCTGCAAAGCCTGATCGGCCGGAGCTCAGGCTACGTCGAGAGCCTACCGGACGACGTCAAGCGCAGTGTCGAGGCGCTCAAGGGCGTGCAGCTGCAGCAGAACGAGCTGCACAACAAGTTCAAGCGCGAATGCCTCGAGCTCGAGAAAAAGGTGTGTCTCTTGCGCGATGGACCACGATTAAGTGGTGGCGACGACGATGAGGCTGACTGGCATATCGCAGTACAACGATCTGCAGGCGCCTCTGTACGAGCGCCGAAATGCGATTCTGTCTGGGGCGGCGGCGCCGACGACGGAGGAGATCGAGGCGGGCGAGAAGCAGTCTGCAGAGGACGACGAGGAATACACCCCTCTTCCAAAAGACTCGTCCGCCGCATCGGCCATTCCCGAGTTCTGGCTTACCGCGCTGAGGAACCATATTGGCCTTTCCGAGCTCATCACTGACCGCGATGCCGCCGCTCTCAAACACGTTATCGACATTCGCCTCTCATACCTCGACAACCTCTCCCAGCTTGACTCCAAGCCTGGATTCAAAATAACATTCCTCTTCTCGCCAAACGATTTCTTTGAAAACGAGACGCTCGAAAAGACGTACTACTATCAGGAAAAGGCTGGCTACTTTGGCGATATGGCCTACGACCACGCCGTCGGCACGGAGATCAAGTGGAAAGAGGATAAGGATCTTACGAAAGAGTTTGAGATCAAGAAACAGCGGAACAAGAGTGTGTATAATCTGTATTGTTTTCCCTGTTCCGTACCTTACGATATTGGCAGCCACTAATCGCACTCGGGTTGTTCGGAAATCACGACCAACAGAGTCCTTTTTCAACTTTTTCACACCCCCTACTCCACCAGGCGAGGAGGCCATCGCAAATGGCGATATTGAAGAAGAGGAGCTCGAGGAGCTCGAAGAAAAGGTCGAGATGGACTACCAGATTGGCGAGGACCTCAAAGAAAAGGTACAACGTCTTTCTTCTTGTCCGTTGACCCAGTCTAACGCCACTGCAGATCATTCCCCATGCCATCGACTACTTTACTGGCAAAGCTTTAGAATATGACCTCATGGATGAAGACGAAGACGCGTTCGAGGACCTCGACGAGGACGACGAGGACGATTTTGAGGATGTATGACGGCATTATCCTTTCCTTGTCCCTTCTGCAAATGTGCTTATTATCTAGTAGGAATCCGATTCGGACGCGCCTGCTCCCGTCAGACGTCGTGGCGGCAAGGCCGCCGCGCGCAATGGTGGGGACAAGGTTAATCCAGAAGAGTGCAAGCAGCAGTAATTCTGATAGCCTCCCACCCCTTTAATCCCATATATCTCTTTCCAATCTTACCTACCCCCCTGCGTATGTTGTTGAAGTACTTATATTACTCCTCCTGAACCAACCACTGTACTGTTTGTTGTCTGTTGTTTTGTCGTCGTTGTAAAAGGGAAATTGAAATCGAAGTCTGCTTGTTCACGTTGCGCCACATGGGTAACGATTCTTCGTTATGTGCCTCTTCGAGTACAAAATTGAAAACCTGTTCGAATGGGCCAGACAATGTTTGACTCCGAGTGCCAATTACAATTACTTTTTAGACTTGATCCTCTTTCTGCAGTTGTCAGCTTGAAAGTAAACCTGCCTGACACAAACTTGAACATGCTCTTGGCAAAGTACAAAAAGCTTTCTTGGACTCTGACTGTTTGAAACGGCTGTCTGTATTATTATAGGACCCAAGAAGAAAAACTCTAATAAGTTTAAAGTGCTCCTTGCTGGAAAGTTCTGTCCAAAAACCAACTTTGTACCACTCCTCATCAGGGCACTCCCCACTGGGTCACCGAGCCTCTGTACTAAGTGCTTAGTCGCCCGAAAAAAGATCCGCCTTTCTCAGCCACGCGGTGATTAACAAAGGTCACCAGCGGGACATACTACAGTAGACTTCAACTTACTGTAACTACACGCCAATTCAGCGACGCCCCACAGTCCACACATTCCCACACAAAAAAAACACCACCATCTTCATATTGATACAATCCAAGATTCTACTTCCTTCCTTTTCTTACTATCCTACCTTCCCCTCAAACCCTCTCAAACACATACAAATACGCCAGGGCCCTCAACGCCCTTACACTCTCCCCGTCCGCCTTGACCACCTTTTCATCGTTAAACAGCACCCACCTGTCCCCCTCCTTCTCCTTCTCCTCCTTCCCTCCTACTCTTACTTTTCGGATGTGCGCCACATAATGCCCCGAATGCACTGAGGGCCCCTTGTGCGAGATGAACGCCTTGAGCCGGTACCGCGCCGGCACGTTTTTGCTTCCCCCATACGCCGCGGGTGTAGTGCCGGTGGTGGTGCTTGTAGTGGTGGCGGAAGTCTCCTCGCCCGTATCGTCAGGGTGGTTGAACAGCCACTCCACCGCGCGTTCCGCGTTACCCGACTAATACCAACACACGAATCAGCTTGGGTTCACGCGGCCAGAGAGCAGACAAAAAACTCACAGTCTCCTTCAACGCCTTCCTCCCCTGCGCAGGCGAAAATCCCATATCCACAAGCATACCAATCTGCTCTGCCGACGGCTCCGACGCTGCTGTTTGTGCTAATACTATCGGCACATCAATATCTACGTATCAACCACATTAGGCACCTTCCACCAGAGACAGACGAAGAGGAGAGACACAAACCAGGATCATCCATATGCTCAAACAGCCAATTCATCGCCGCCTCCGCATCACTATTGCCCGTCGCCATCAGCGCCTTTTGACAGCGCACAGTCGGGAAGCCCATCCCCTCGAGCTGCGCCATTGCCGCTTCGTTGAACTGCGGCGCTGATGCTACCGACCAGAATCAATTAATCAATTCCTTGATATTAGCCGAGAAATGGGAAATGGACGCACAAGCAGCTTGCGAATCCTCCGGCAACGCCGTCTCATCGGGCTGCAGCCCGTGCCCGAGTTGATTGTCCGTGAACACAAGCTCATCGCCTTCCGGAAGGACGAGGGGGATATCTTTACGGGACCGTTAGTTATTAACAAACAACAGCCAAACGATATACGATGAAATCGCGCCTTACCCAATTTCGTAGGAACCCAATTCACCAACTGAAACTTTTTCGCGTGGACAACCAGGACCTGGGGGAGGGACGCGAACTTGTTTTGTCTATAACACATCAGCCAGAGAATGTGGAGAGAAAAGGTTTAAACCCCCCACCCACCTTAGTGCATGCACCGACTTGGCGCACGACGGACAAGAATACTCCAACGCTTCCACACCAAGCAAGGTCTCAAGACATTGCCAAAGCGGCACCTCCTCATAGATCGTCTTGCCATCCGCATCTTTCCCCTTCTCCTTCGCCGGCACAGCGACACTAACAACATCCATACTATCCACGCGATATCGCACCTTCTTGCACTCGCCGCACTGGAGCCGCTGCTCCATCCCATACGAGAATACAGCAGTAGCATCTACGTGAAAGCATAAGTATTGAGCACGCGCTGAAGAGAGAATCCCATACCAGGCTCAGCACGCTCCTTGTGCTTATGCGCGTCCCGCCTCAACACAGTAAGAAGATGCGTCAAAAACTCTTCCGAATCCTGCTGCCTCATCGTCGAAAACTCCTCGTGTCCCTTCCCAATCAGCGCCTTGAACCCCGTAGGCTTGATCCCAGCCTGGAACACCGGCGCGTCGTCGTTCTCCGGCTTCTTGGCGTAATTAGCGGGATGAGAGTACCGCCCGCTCAGCAATCCATCGGCAACTTTATGCATCTGGCACTCGACGCAGTCGGCGGGAAGCCGCTCGTCGCACGCCATGGAATGGTTCTTGGCGATAACGTTGTATCGCTCCTGGAACGCGGGGAGGGAGAAGAGGGTTTGAAGGACCGAAGCCATGTAACAGCTGGAAGAAAAGGTGAGCACATAATGCAACGATTCTGAGTAGCACCAACCTGTTCCCCAGGTTCGATAGACCCGTCAGGCCAGGTCCAAAAACAGGCTGCAACGCCTTCCCATCGTCACCAGTCAAAGAAAAGTCATAGTTCAGATTCTGCTCAATCTGGAGCTCAGTCATGCTCTTCTCCGTTTTAGTCTGCGTCTGCACGTTGATTCCAAACGCAGCCAAATGCGTCGCGAGTGCCGGATCGAGCTTCGCGTCGTTGCACGTGTAGCAATAAATGTCGGCGTTTCCCTCGGGCGTGATAGTGCCGAGCTTGACGCTAATCGGGTGACCGCTCGCCTCAAAGTGAGCTAGCCCGTGTCCGTTTCCGCCTACGCCACCAAATTGCTGCCGCCCACAGCCAAGGGATCCACAGGTCAGACAGAGCCACAGATTCTCTTTGAGATCACATGAAGAGCAATGCGCCAGTCCAGATGCGGGTATGGCGCCAGAGGCGAATTGGTCGAGGGTGAGGGTGTGCTCGCAGGGCAGGATTTCTTCTTCCCAAGCTTTTACTTCGGATTGGCGCGCAGAGGACAGGGAGTCCATGACGCTTCGTACTAGTTTGGCAATCTGCGACCATTAAATACAAGTTGGTTGAAGATAAGCGAACGAACTTTTGGATCCTTAATGGCGTCTGGCAACTCAAGGCCTTTACTTGAATCGCACAGCCAGCACTTGACCACTGTCGTGTGCTCGTACTTGTCTTCCTCGCGCTCCTCCAGAATAGCCAGCTTCGCCATCTTCGCAGGCGGCTCCTCGTCCTCGACCTACAAACGCCCGTCAACGACAAGCAATATTAAATAGACCTGGATACCGCACACGCTGTGTAGACGGCTTCGGTTTCCTTTTGACATTGAGGGTAAACGGGTGACCGAGCTTGGTGACATGGAGCAGCGCGTGCTTGCGGTCGCCGTCGAGACAGGCCCCGTTGAAACACGCCAAGCAGACGTCCACGCCGTGGGGCGTATCCTGGCAATGAACCGCGTCAGCCTACCAGACAACAAGAAAGCGTGGATCATACCTGATTATCAAAACACTGCGTACACTCCTCTCTATGCACAGACTGCGACAGTCTAGGCTGCGCGAGAGCGCCAATTTGTGATAAATGAGAGCAGGACATGAAAGCAAGAAGCAAGGAGAGTATTCTAACCCTACCTAGGTGTAACAAACCCTAAGTAAGCGTAACCCTAACAGCCACGTGCGTTATTTTTTTCTTTGCCATCGACCACGACGACGCTGACGCCTATCCCAATGGCGAGCGCGATACCGAACGGAAATGCCGACGCGGCCGGCACCATCTCTTCCATCCCCCCGGTAGTCGGCATAAATTTTGGAAATTCATATGCATCCATCGCTGTCTTCACCAAGGTCTGCGCTGTTATCTCGCGACGTCGAGCTCGTTGACGATAATTTACGGATAGGAAGGCCTTGCCGAATCGATTGCTAATGAAGATGGTGAACGGCAGATAGCCTGCGCCATTGCTTTCCATGGGGAAGAAATGGTAAGTAAATCATTATCACTTTTCCTGCCTACTCAACCCCATCGCAGTACATCGGGAACCAAGCCAAACAGCAGTTGGTTAAAAATGCTGCGAATACGATAACTGGATTCCGCAACCTTATTGGCAAAAAGTAGGATGGTCATCGCTGTTTGAGGACGATATTGACGCGCTGTTTAGATTCTCTGAAATACCCCCAACGGCCTCAGTGATTCAACACCCAGACCTCCCCGACGTACCTGCGTACAAAGTCGAGGTACTCGTCCCAGCACCGTCCCCGATACCATCTAGCGCGCCCGCCTCTGCTGCCGCCACGCCCCGCTCAGAGCCCATCCCCACCACCCGCATCCTCTCCGTACACGAAGTCACGACCATATTCCTAAAATCTTTAATCCAATCCGCCGAAGACTTTCTCGGTAAAAAGGTCCAGGGTGCCGTCATCACCGTCCCACCTACTTTCTCAGAAGCCCAAATCGATGCACTAGACAAAGCAGCGACAGACGCAGGCGTGAAAGTGTACCAATTCCTCGAAGAAGCCGGCGCAGTCGTCGCCGCAACCTCTTCCGATGCCTCCCTCCATCCAGACCGCACCCAACTCATCGTTGACCTCGGCTCGTCCTCACTCTCCGTCTTTGTCGTATCAGTACGCGAAGGACTCGGTCACGTCCTCGGCGAATCTTCCACCACCGACGTCGGCGCAGACCAAATTGACGACAAGCTCATCTCCTTCTTTGCCACCGATTTCACCAAAAAGAATAAAATTCCCCTCACCGTGTGTCCCTCCACCGAAACCCAGGATAAACGCGCCGAGGCCAAACTCCGACTCGCCATCGAGCACACAAAACGCACACTTAGTGCTTCCCCCGGCGCAGCCACCTGTTCCGTCGAGTCCCTCAAAGATGGATACGACTACACCGGCTCCGTTAATCGTCTGCGCTTTGACATGCTCGCGCGACCCGTGTACACCGCCGTCGCGTCAGCCGCCACCACCCTCCTTTCATCCATCAACCTCGACCCATACGAAATCGATGAGATCGTCTATGTCGGCGGCACATCGTGTCTTCCCGGGCTAGACGAGCACCTCGTCGCGAGCTTCAGCGAGACCGTCTCCACGCCATTCAGCATGGGCACCGTCGTGGGCGGGGGTATCGGTGACCCCACCACTCTCCTCGCACGGGGATGTGCCATCCAAGCTGCGATGATCGCGCAGATACCCCATGATGAGGATTTCGCGGAAATTCGAAAAGCGTTTGAGCGTGGAGGGGACGTCGATGCACCAGTCCTTGCCCGTTCGTTGGGGTTATATTTCCCACAAGAAGATGCAGACCCTCTATACGTCCCCGTTCTCCTCAAAGAAACCCTCTTACCCGCGCGCCGTGTCGTCAACGTCGACATCACCTTAACCGAGGCATCCAAGACGTTCGGGTTCGAGCTGTGGGAAGTCGAGGAGGGTATCCGCATCGACAAGGTTAAGCCGCCCAAGGTCGAGTACTCTGACGATGAGGGCGAGGAAGAGGAGGAAGAGGATATAGAGGAAAAACATAGGGAGGTCAGAAAGGTCAAGTTGTTGGGTGCGAAGACGGGTGAGGCGCTGTTGGGGATCAAGACAAAAGGGGCGGGCCCGGATATGGGCAAGTGGTTTACGACGGTGGAGGTGCTCCTCCAGGTCTCGACGAGCGGTGAGGAGGTGGTCGTGCAGGTGAAGGAGATTGGAGAGGGCGGGGCTGTGTTGAGTATCGTTCTGTCATAGTAGACTAGATTGAGTGTATACGATTAGCGGGCGTTATAGGATGGGTTTAGATACACTGAAGATGACTTGGCAGGAGTGTCAAGATGTTGGCAACAACGTACTAATGCTTACTGTATCAGCTGGTATAAAGGATAGACCCTGTCAGTAAAGGTTTGAGGTCAGCATATATGCACCTAGATCAGTTAGTCGGCGTGTAAAGTTTCAAGACAACATCTTACTTGCGAACCGCCTTATGCCTACTTTCACGGTCGTCGTGCCGTGGGACTCCGTTATAACCCCTGCGAAAGTGATCAGTTGGAGACAAGTATCAATGAGAAAGATGGCGCACCGACAAATGAAATCAATGCACGATAATAACGGCTTTATAGTAGGCGAGGGTAAGCATAGATATATGTGTCCCATGTCAACGCACCAATCACTACATTTCGGCAGAAGGATGAAGGCCGAACACGGACGGTAAGCAGTATACCATCATGGTCGTCGAGACACGGACTAGATCATTGAGAGAGCCGAATGGCGCGTAGGCTGCGACAAGCACCACGGTCAGCAGAGATTCGTGATGGCAGATGGAGGCAGTATCGCACCACAATCTGAAGTTCCTCATTCGTGTCGTCCAACGGGCGTCTTGAAGGTCGAACATAGCAGTCTGTCAGTCAAACATCAATATATGCGTCGTTCAAGATTGGCGAGATAATATCTGTAGGAGGGTAAGTGAAGCGAATCCTAGGTCCGCCAACGATAACGCACCCTGGTACCCGCTCGACAACGTTGACGCTGAATTGGAGCCAAAGCCTGCCAACTCGTTGAGCGAAGTTGCTGACGACAGTCGGGCGAAGGCGTGGTTATCGGGGGCGCACAGGACTAGAGGGCACGAGCGAATCCATCAAGTGGGAAGCATTGAATCCAGACGCAAAGCGGTTCCGGTCGGGAATGAGTGGTGTGGCGCTAGACGTCGTACCGCGAGAACGACACGTCAACTAGGGCGCGAGGAGTGAGTAGTTATTCGTCTAGACCGCGAACAACACACCGAGACGATTCAAGTCGTGCCAAGACGGCTGGATAGGCGACCACGGAAGAGAAATCGCACGACGTACGGATTCGAGAGAGAAATACGAGAGCAAGTTACAAAACGTGGGGATCCTCAAGCTAAATAGTCCCGAGCACGGGTATGGCAAACAACGCGTAAACAAATGATGTAAGAGCGTGGCGTCGTACAGATGTACTGGCACCAGGCTCTTCGACAATGATAGTAGAAGGCATTTAGAGAGTCGACGATGCTAGATTACAGTAGCGGTGGTGGTGGGAAGGAAGCTACCTCGCCCACGTCTTGGTAAGAGAAAGAGAAATTGTGATACACGCCTCCGCCATACAAGTGACTAAGGACTAGTAGTAAACTACTGCCTCGGCATGCCTAAATAGGAGGATACCCCTGCAAAGTAAATAAAAAGTGTCTACAACCTGTCAAGAACCAATATCCAAATTCCTTTTTGTAAACCTTCCCTTCAAGCCACGCAATGACTGATCTAGCGTATCCATCAAGTGAGGATCATCTGAAGACCCCTCCGCGCAAGTAGAAACATGTACGGAGGATGGGAGTGCA